>JACJUY010002974.1:12349-29607 GCA_014220935.1 Platorchestia sp. MABIK | reverse complement strand
TTAACTCTCTGATTAATCGTGAAAATCATTAATTTCACTGTTTATTGGTTATGAATTAACCATTGGTGATTTTTTACATTAAAAATTATTTAAAAACTGATGGTATTTTCATCCCCAGTGCGACGATTAGTTTTCAAAGACGAGCACAAAGCAGTAACTTGTATTCGTAATCTGTTGGAGCGATCTGGGCTGACGCGATGTTATTTTGTGATCAAAATCACGCAAGAGTAGAACATTGTTTTTGAATCTGATCGGCGTGAAAACTATCAGGGAAACTCATCGAAGGAAAATTGATGATGCTTTCTCTACTTCGACCTCAGTAGGACATGAATACGTGAGCTGCTTCCAGTTGAAAATCGGCGCAGAGTTTGCCAACAGTTTTCAGCAGTTCGGCGCAGAAAGGCAATTTTAGATCAAAAGACATTGCGCCATTATTTTGGTAGAAGCGAAATCCATTGCAGCTGATACTGATCTATTGCCGTAAAAGCTAAATGTACGCTAAAGCAGTTCACACCGGCGCTAGACGAGGGCGCGACGGTATAGCCGCCCATAGCTGCTCGTTTCCAATCGATGGTATTAACTCATGGAATTAATGACGCAACAAGCGTAGCCACGGTGTAAAAGATTTACTTTAATAATGGACGTGATGTCTTTATCGCTAAGTTATGCTCACTGCGTAGAACTATCGTAATTCTGCCCCGATTTTTGATAGCGCTAGTTTCAACTGTTCTTCGGAGACGCAGCTGTACTTTTTTCTACATATAATGAAAAAACGCATTATTCGATGGCTAAAATATGCTGATTCGGGTATGCTGGCAGCCGCACCCAGAGTAGAACGCCTCATTTTTAAAATCGTTCAGCGCACGTAAATATTTCGAGAATGAAAACAACAAATTAGTGAAATAAATGTACGCATTGCAGTATGCCTGGAATACGAGCGTGTCAGGGCGACCTCAAACGTTTAAAATAGATGATAACAACGCGAATCTACTTCACTTGATAATGCAGTGCTAGTTTTCATCAGTTACAACACGTAATTCTCTTGCAAACTGACCAGGAATGTTACGCCTTCACTTAAACTATTGTGCGACAGAGAGCGACCTCCTGCACTGTTTCTTCAGAGGTGTTTAGCTTACAAGATCACAATCGATATTCTTAAATTTAGTTAAACGCCAGAAGCTCGATAGTTGGCGAAGCAGTTAGCGATTGATTGTAGAAAAATAGCGTCATTTTGAAGCATTCGAAGCGATACGTCCAGATACTGATATGCTGCTGTGTTCTTCTGCAAGTTTTCAATAGCGAAGCATTTCAAAAATAGTAACTATAATTTACCTTAAGAAATAATTTTTGACACTGTAGCTGCGGCTCGATAGGAGTAAAAGTAGGTATATGGGTTTTAAAGTGATATATCACACAAGAACTTTCCAACTTTCGGGCATCGCAGCTTGACCCTATTTTTAATTACATGAACTGAATGAATGAAAACCACTGATTAGTGGTTTACGACGCACACACCACCGCTCATACTTGCGAACTGGAGTTTAACTGAACATCGAACGCATTAAAAGCGTGTGAAGTACACTAACTAGAACTCATCATGTTGACAAATCAATTATCATCAATAAAAAGAAGCCAACCGAAAAAGTTGTTAATCTAACGCTGACTGCATCAAAACATGGTCGATAAAGAATTAAATTCTAACAACACTGCCACGAAACACCCTTGAAATGGATTGCATTGCCGTGACAACTTTTATCATCGTAATAAGATCTGCAATCGCGGCAATGACAGGAAATGCTGCAGCAACAACTGTAATCGTGGACACAATCATCGTCTGCAATCGCAGTAGTAACAGAAAATGCTGCAGCAACAACTGTAATCGTGGACACAATCATCGTCTGCAATCGCAGTAGTAACAGAAAATGCTGCAGCAACAACTGTAATTGTGGACACAATCATCGTCTGCAATCGCAGGAGTAACAGAAAATGCTGCAGCAACAACTGTAATTGCGGAAACAATCATCGTCTGCAATTGCAGTAATAAAAGGAAATGCTACTGCCCCACCTGCAATATGATTAAGTTCCTTGGAATTTTCCTCGTTTTTAAGTTTCTAAAAGGAAATGCTACTGCAACAACCGCAATTGTGGAAACAATCATCGTCTGCAATCGCAGTAAAAAAAAGAAAATGCTGCAGCAACAACTGTAATTGCGGAAACAATCATCGTCACCAAGGCAATAAATTTGCAGTTGTTATTTTTGGAAAAAAAGGAACAACAAGAAAATTCTAGTCAGCTCTATGAATTGAAAACATTTTCAATTAATGTTGACCTGAGTGAAGCTCCCCTTCGACGGGTAACTAAACAAGTTATTTGTGAATGACAATTTTACATTGCGTATTCTTCCTATCGACTGTGAATATGATTGTTGTTTCTCTGAATTACAGGCGTCGTTGCGGCAATTTCAACTTATATTAAAAATAAGGTGCATCAGAAGCAATGATATTACGTAGAACTGATCAAACATCTATAAATAAGACTATGTACATCACAGATTATGCTTTCCTATAACCATCTAGTGAATGATAAACATCAACAAATGAAGCATGAGTGTAGAAGACATACAGCAACCACAGAACGTACGAACTCCAATCGATGAAATGCCCGGGGATTTCATCGCATCAAGATTTTACGTTATTCTTTGGCAGCAATAATACAAAGGAACTTTAAGAGATTTTCCTAGGAATTCACACGAAGTAGGTTCTGTGAAATCAAAATTTCATGGAATCACGAAAAGTAAGATTTATTGATATCGTAGAGCAACATTTGGCTGATCGCAGGCAGTTCGAACGGGGCGAAACTTGTTTACACCGTACATGAGCCGAACAACACTGAACAACTTTTCATCGCACAGTTACAGGGAATGAATAATTGAGGTTTAAACTTCATTAAACTTTAACCATTTGCACAATGGCATACTTTTCGGCTTCGTTGAAACCAAGAATGCTAACGATGGCCCTGAGGTGGCCTTTGGCGTTGTCCTTGTCGGTTAGGAAATAGTAAACGGCAGATTTGAGGAATTGCAGAGTGACGCCAGGGTCGATGTTGTTGCGAGGATTGTCCAGGGGCTCTGGAGCGGCAGCCTTGCTCGCCTCCGCCTTCTGCGCCTGCTGCAGGAGACGTGGTCAACGATCGTGGCGATCCGTAAGAAGAATATGGTTCTATTTAAGAAGAATCTATCGTGGCGAACCGTAAGAAGAATATGGTTCTATTCAAGAAGAATCTATCGTAGCGAACCGTAAGAAGAATATGGTTCTATTTAAGTAGAATCTATCGTGGCTAACCGCACGAAAAAAATAGTTCTATTCAGGAAGAATCTATCGTGCCTGACCGTAAGAATAAAATAGTTCAATTCAGGAAGAATCTATCGTGGCTGACCATAAGAATGAAATGGCTCTATTCAAGAAGAATCTATCGTGGCAAACCGCACGAATAAAATGGTTCTATTCAAGAAGAATCAATCGTGGCTAACCGAGAAAATTATATGGTTCTATTCAGGTAGAATCTATCGGGGTTAACCGTAAGAATGAAATGGCTCTATTCAGGAAGATTCTATCGGGGCTGAGCGCACGAATGTTATGGTTCTATTCAGGAAGAAAAATACATTTCCCGTGACCAAATGAGGGTGGGAGATCAAATGAGGTAAGTAAAATGAAATGCGATCTGAATGATTACATTAGGTCAGAATGATATATATATTGTATCAGAGCGATCTGTGGACGTCAGAAAGCAAATTCTTGCTTGCCTCTCTCACCTGCAAACGCTAAATTCAATAAACATTGCCTCTAGACTTATGTACTTTACGTACGAGTTTTTCTGATTATTTTCAGTATAAGTAGGTCAGAAAAAATCCGGTCTCCATTCATGAATTAGAATTTGTTCACAGGCAGTTGAATAACAACAATCTTTTCAATTCGATATTGTTCAGTTTTAATCTACGCATAGTCGTAGCTACTCGCAGTTGTTGAGCTTGTTGCTCAAGCTACTAACTCCTTTTAGAAATTTTCTGTTTCTAATTTGATTGAATTATGCAAAAATATTTTTACTAAATGCTATAGAAACAGTGAAAACACGATAAAGTTTAGTTAGTGTCAACTAAAAACGCTTTCTTCAACAAGATTTCAAGCGAGGAGAAAATTAGTAGAACTATAACATTAAAAAGTGACGTGAATCTACGTCATTAGAAAAAGGAAGAGATCACTAAGAAAGAGACTCGTACGGTAAGAGAAAAGTAAATACACACAACTCTTATTTGGGCCAAGGCAAATCAAACACCTCCAAGGTGCGACAAAAACAAAGGAGAATACCAGAAGGAATGCTAATATTATGGGAAAATAAGATTAGAAAGCGCGGGAGTGAGAAGTCAAATGAAAATTCGAGATTTATATTAATTAACTTTGAGATTGTAATTTTGTGTAAACATTAGCCACTTGAAATTAATCCGCATCATGTGAAGCTTTGTGGGCAATTCAGACTCTATGGAGAAAATACAGAATATCTTCCGGTTTATATATGAATCACATTATTACAAATACCCAAAACAAACTCTATCTAACATTTCTTAAAATCAAAATAATTGACGCAATATTGTAATGATTTATACTATAATACGAAACAAAGAAAAGTTTCTAGAATCTAAAAATTTCTGCAATACTGTGAGGTACAGAAAACGTCAATTCTAGAGCTACACCAATGACAGCATCTTCTTGTGTGACCTCAACTCGATAAATAAAAGTAACAAATGCGACACAACAAGAACGAGAAATAGAAAGGAAACGAGCAATAGCACACAACGAGAAATAGCAAGGAAAAATTTTCTTCGAAATAATTTGACGTTCGCACATGATACACATATAACTCGAGGACCGACCGTCCTGACAAAAATCATTAATTCGTAATATATCATAAGACAATGAAAATGAAGATTAAGGCAAAAATTGTGATAAAAACAGTGGACACAAGAACTACGCAATAAAAACAAGTTGACGCAAGAACCACGCAATGAAAACAAGTGTGCGCAAGAACTACGCAAGAAAAACAAGTGGACACAAGAACTATGCAATAAAAACAAGTGGACACAAGAACTACACCATAAAAACAAGTGGACACAAGAACTACGGAATAAAAACCAGTGGGCGCAAGAACTACGCAATAAAAACAAGTGGACGCAAGAACTACGCAAAAAAACAAGTAGACACTAGAACTACGCTAAAAAACAAGTGGACACAAGAACTACACAATAAAAACAAGTGGACGCAAGAACTACGCAAAAAACAAGTGGACACAAGAACTACACAATAAAAACAAGTGGACACAAGAACTACACAATAAAAACAAGTGGACACAAGAACTACGGAATAAAAATCAGTGGGAGCAAGAACTACGCAATAAAAACAAGTGGGCACAAGAACTACCTTGAGTTTGCGAAGTTCATCCTGGGTGTGGGCGAGTTCCCTCATGAGACCCTTGACGGTGCCCTCTGCAGCCCTCACGCTCCCCTCGCACGGCTCCACGCCCTCGATGGGCGGCAGACCGTCTCTGGATCCGCTCCCGCTGCTCGTGCACTGCAAAAAAAATTTTCATTTGAAAATATAAGGCGTTAATTTTTTCATTTGAAAATATAAGGTGAAAATATAAGGCGTTAAGAAACTTCTTTATTTGGGTGTATTTTATTTTTCTATTTCTTAATTGTCCGAAAATATAACGCGTTACTGTTGGTTAAGAAACTTCTTTATTTAGGTTTATAATACTTTTTTTAAAACGTAGTGAGTTTTAAAAAACTTGGGTTAGCATTGCGTTCTGGAGATTCAAATGTTAACTCTAGGTTTAGAAGTGTCCGAGTTTCGAAGCTTTCTTTTCTTTTCAATGCAATTATACTGTTCGTCCTACTTCGTCAGTCGTTTCAAGGTTGACCTTCATATTTACGATTTTTTTCAGCAGGATATATTAAACACATATCTTAGTACGGCCATACATTTACTGTTTTAACGAAGGGTGAACACACCTATGACAAGGGTTGGATGAAACTAGTAAATGTTAAGGATGATAAAATAATAGACAATCCCAAAGAACTTAACTTGGAGTGCGCAGCGATGAAGACAAATAAAGGTCTAGTAATTACGTTAAATTGGATTTGTCGATATGAAGTTACACGGGGATTACATAGACTCTCTCTCAGAGTGCAGGCTGAGTTTTAAATTAACAAGTCAAAAGGAGGCACTAACAGACCTTTCGAAGAGGAATTCTCGCACTATAATGATTCTCCCTAACTGTCAACGTGTGCTTGAATAGCCGCATGGACTGCTGCAGCTTCTGTAGATTCGTTGGGACAGTTGGCAGCGCTCAATTGTGTTGTGCGTTTTTTCTCTGTCACCTTTCCTATGCGCAATGGCTTACTGAGCTTGCTTTCGTCGTTGATTTATTACTAACCGATCGGGCGTAAGGTCTACGTTCTGCCGTTCACTCTTTTGGTGGTGAATACGAACTCTTGGAATAATGTGTAATTAATCAGTCACTTAAAGAGAACGTTCTTGTGAAGTCTTTAATGGCGGACTGTACTTCAGATTCGATGGTTCCAGAACTGTCTCATATAAATAACAGTCTAGCCTTATATACATATTATGAGAGGATACTCATAAGTGCATTGTGAGGCACTCACGCCACTCATCAGTGCATTGCGAGAAGACACCAGTCTACTCATCAGAAAATTCCTTTTGTAGATTGAGTGATGAATTTTGCAGCGATTACGTTAGTTTTCAACTTCAACTTCCACTCCTAACGTCACCTCACAACTACCACTACTTCGTAAAGCTTCAACCCCTTAAGCCAAAATTGACACGTGTTAGGCCGCCGTCACACGGAGACCAAATGGTAACGTTTCGTCATAATCGTCTTCAGTCAGCGGTACCACTCGGTCTGTCTAGCGCCACGAAACCGTCAGATTTCAGCCTTAGTTTGGGACCAGCTTAGTCATACCATGATTTCAGAGCCTGGTTTTAGGCCAGGATTTTCATAATTTCAGAACCTGAAATTATGGTATGACATATAGTTGGTCCCAAATTGACTGTAGACTATTATGACGAAACGTTACCATTTGATCTCCGTGTGACGGCGGCCTAAAGCTCATTTTACACCTGCGGTGTGGAGCGTCGGTGTGGAGCGACGGTGAACTTGCTAGAGCTCCTCCCACAAGAGGATTGAGCGTCAGTGCACACCGGCTTGCTTTTACATTGCCGCTCAACACAACGCTCCTTCCACAGAGACAGCAATCGTCAGTATTGCTCTTGCAATACTGACAGAATACTTGGCAGAACAATTTGCAGAATATTCACAGAATAATTTGCAGAAGTTAAAATCTAATATTCTAAAAAACTTTAATACTACCCAATTACCTTCAAAAAACACAGTAAATGGGAGGAAAAAATAAATGCCAATTACTAATTTGTAGGTGTACTTTTTTACTTTTTCCTTTAATTTGAATAATCTTCTAATGACACCTGCCAAATGTTTTCCGTGTATTTGAAGTACTTTTCTTGAGAGCAATGTACACTGTGCAATTTAATTACACTGTAATTAATTTTACGTTTACACACGCAGTGTATATTTCTTTGATTTTTTGAATAATGAGAGCAGTTTCATATCTTGGCCTCTCAGTGTTTGAATTTTCATTTTAACCATTGCAATATCATCATTTGGGAAGTGAGACGCTAAACTTTTAAAAGCATCTTCTCTGGACATTCTGTTTTTATACTCTGCGACCTTAACGTTCCATAAACATGGAAATTCTTCACATTTTTCAATAGGAGTTTTAATTTCTTCCTTAATCCATAATATGTAAGCCATGACTACACATGCTCTCTATGGTCTCAAGAGCAACTGAACGCTGTTGACTGGCAGTGCACACCGCCAATATTTAGCATGCAGAATGTTGCCGCTCCTTACCGAGAGCGTGGCAATAAGGGTCATTTTGCATTGCTGTTGGCGGAGCTTATTTGACTGGCGGGATGGAGCGACGGTGTGGAGCGCGAAGACACCGTCAATGTAAAAGGACCTTAAGACAGATCGTTCTCCGTGGGGCTAATGTCGGTGAAGTTACTAGTGTGACCCGAAAAACCCTCTTCTCCCATCGAGTTTTGCGTCATCCTTCTTATTAAAAATGACAATAATTAACTAATAATTTCAGTAATAACAATCATAAAATAACAGTAAAAAAATGAAGACACATGAAAACGTCTGCTAAGTGACAAGCTCTTCTCTCCCATCAAGGTTTGCGTCATCCTTCTGATTAGAAATAATAAAATAATAATGAAAATGACAATAAAAAGTTATAATAATAGAATAAATAAGCCTGAAGGCGTCTGCTAAGCGACTGAAGTATACCTCGCTCTCGTGCTGCAGACGAGCGGCTTGCTGGCCTTTGAGGAACATCTGCAGGTAAGTGTTCTGGTGCCGCCTTTCCGACTCTGCCAAGTCATCCTTGGCGCGCTCCAACTCCGTCTCCAGCTGCTGCACCCGCGCCTGACACCTGTCCAGCTGGGGCCGCAGCTCAAAGTACCTGCAAAGTACCTTGGTTCTTAAGTAACTTGAATCGTGTTTTCAGTACCAGGTCCCTTTAATTTTAGCACTGTGTTTTCAGTACCTGGAACTTATAATTTTAGCACTGTGTTTTCAGCACCTGGTCCTTATAATTTTAGCACTGTGTTTTCAGTACCTGGTCTGTATAATTTTAGCACTGTGTTTCCAGCACCTGGTCCCTATAATTTTAGCACTGTGTTTTCAGCACCTTCTGTGTGAAGGAGTTAAATTTCGAACAGTGGTTTATCGAGGCTCGAATGAGGACTTGGAATCGAAGGGTGGCAGCAGAGAAATGACGGGGGCAACGAGAGAGTGCTAATACAATGATCATCCATTATGAAAACCCTTGGTGCACAGTTCCAGGCAATGACACTGGGTCGTAGCTTTCGTGGTTCATTTCAAATCGAAATTAGAAATATGAAGGGAATAAAAATGGGAGATCAATCGAGGTATTTATGAATTCACTATTGGGACAGTTAAGAAAGATATTTTACAAAAACTAGCATCGTGGAGGTATTTCATGCATGAGAAAAAAGTACAAAAAAGCAAATTGGAGTTGAATTTTGAGCTCTTTGACGAGTAAAAGCCCGTCAAATGGTATGTGGCAATAATTGTATGCAAGTAGGTGCGAACCTATTAAACAAACCAGTCTTGTTTAGGAGCATAAAACTTTGGCACTAAGCACGCCATTTAAAAACGTGATTTCAAATGTAATAACGTCTAATTTGGTTGATCAGAAGCGTACAGGAGTACAAGTTAAGGCCTTGTACTGAATTACTGAACGATCAGGAATTTCACCCTTATTTATTGAAGATGATTACCTGCTTAGGGATGGTCCTAATTTCCAAAAAGACTTAGATGTTATTGCTCATTTCGTTACGTGGCCGATGTAAAAAAAATGACTTGAACATTCTAAATACTACTTAGTTTAGGTATTATTTCGGTGCAACGCTACAAAGCTATTTCTTTCTTACTCACGAAAACGCCATCTTCTTAAAATTAATCAAAAAGCTTTTCTTCCTGGTGCCCTCCAGTATATTTCCATTAGAATACCTGCTGACAAAGCCGACAGAGAGCGTTGGGACTTGCGTTTTTCACAGAATCTGCTAATGGCAGGCGAGCATAGGCTAATTAACAAATCAAAGTAAGATGCGAGAAGATGCCAGTCTTCAACTGCCAAATAATTTACTGTGCATCAGTTTTAGAATGAAACTCCACCGCCAGGATAAAAATATTAAAATTGTTCGTTTCAGTTTCTGTGAGACTGGCAAAAGTAGAACTTCAGATTAAAATTTCCCAACTCCTCCAAGCAAGGAAAAATGAACATTGAAGTCAGTAGAAGTTATAAATGAGCAGAAAGTGACTGAGAAAGATTCAAAATAAAACAAACTAGTAATTTGTGTTGAGGCTCAAAACAGTTCATAATAAATGATATCAACTTTATTTTACTGAAATCAGTAGATGATATAAGTGAGTGTTGAATCATGGCTAACTTGAAGATTTCTACATAAAAGAACGATGGCATCATGAATCATGAATATTTGTGAACGAAATAACAAGGCCATAACTCAGGTTTAAGAATAAAATAATGTCGCAATAATTAATTCATCAAACGCAACTGCAAGGCCCCCTCAACCGAGAATCCGCCAAACGGCTTAGTTTTTCCCTTGTGATAACGAGTCTGCTTTCAATTTCGAGTCATTTCAACCCGGTCAGCTACAAAATAATTTCGAAGAATTAATGACACTGAGTTGTAAGAATACTTTGAAAATAACAAAGATATTTCCCTTATTTCCCAGATACATGTGTGAACACTTCCACACACATGCCTACTTTCTACATGCAGTAACATGAGCAAGCTCATTCACTCTACATAAACACACGCACGCACTCTACACACACACACACATGTAAACTCACATGCTCAAACACGCGCTGACATACATGCAAACATGAACAGAAGTGCACTCACAATTTCAAACACGCGCTCACACATACATACATACATACATACACACATACATAGAGCAACACACGCACACTCACGAGCTCAAACACTTGCTCACACACACACACACACACACACACACACAGGGACAAACGCTCACTCACATGCTCAAACACTCGTTCACACACACACAGGACCACACGCACACTCACATACTCCAACACTCGTTCACTCATACACACACACACATGCACAGGGACACACACAGACACACACACACACAGGACCACACGCACACTCACACACTCCGACACTCGCCCACCTGAGGTTGGCATCGCTGAGTTTAGAGAGCAGCGTTTCAACCTTGTCGTTGTGCCGCTCTTTCAACTCGTGAAATTCATTCATGTGATCTTGCTTGAGTCTCTCCAGCGCTCTCTCGTGGTCACGCCGCAGGCGGGAGTCTATTTCAGCCTCTACCCTCGCTCTCCACTCCTCTTCCTCATCGTCCTCCTCCTCTTCCTCCTCTTCATCCAGCTCATCCTCAACTTCCTCCTCTTCGTCCATTTCGTCCTCAGTTTCGCTGACGCCGTCGCCTCTGTCGTCCCGTTCGTCATCGGTGTGGGTGCTCGAGCTGCCCAAGTCGCTGTTGCCGCTTTTAGTGGTTCCGCTCGTTTGCGAATCGCGGACGAGGGAGACTGGCTCCGTAGACTTGACCGTCGGGGAAGAAATGGATTTTTCCACGCTTAACCCCTTGATGCTCTCGTGCACGCTTGAGCTCTCGAATGGGTCCTGAAACAGGCGAATCCCAAAATTATTCGAAGCAGAAGTTTCTTCGAAACATGGAGCTTCATTAACGATTCAATATATATAATTAATATAATATAAATAAATTAAAATGATGTATGTATGATCTGTGTGCAATATAATTCATCTGCGTATTCATCAACGTATTCAATTATAGGAAGCGTATTAATGAGACGTGTAAATAAGGAAACGCATGCAACACACAATTAATACACACAATTTACTCGCTTTCCCGATAGAATTAATGAGGAATAAAAAGGGGAGGCAATAATTTCACTTTCCCAAGTTGAGAACATAAATTTGAGGAAAAGAAGCCTCGTCACCTGAAAATTTCCGAACTTTTCCGATTAAGCCGCACAAATTTCGGTGGCGAGCAGCTCCGACCTTCTACAGCCCGCACATTTAATGACGCCATAAATATTTCCCTCATCACATGTTCGTCACCATGTTTACTCACGCACAGTTTTTTACCTAATTAAACGAACATGAGGAAACGTTGTGAAATGTCAAACTCGTAAAAGGCCTTTGCACAGTCTCCAAACATTTTTTACATGAGCCTGTAACAAGAGGCATCTGAAAAAATCTGTATACACTCAGTAAGCAAGTAGGAAATTTCTTGAAACTATTTACTCCAATCAAACACTTTCGTCAGAGCATCTATGATTTCAGCGGACTTGCGTTTCCCGTAGTGAGAAAGTTCTTGGACGATCAAAATCGTAGATGCTTCGGCGTAAAAGTTAGACAGTGGGATGCTTGGTAAAATAGCGGTAAAAATAAACGCATGAGCTGCCAGGGTTGACTGTTAGAATGAACTATCGATTGACAAAATTAATTTTACGCTCCTGCTCAGGATGCTCTGCACTAATTCGTCCCTGGAAGGAGCATTTTTTTTGTGATTATCTCTTCTAATCACTCGATAATTCATAGGTTTTGTGTACGGTCTAGATGCGCATTCTAGGTTAAATTTCGCAGTAGTGGGCCGCAAAATACGGTTTCCATGATGTTTTCGAAATCACCAAAATATTTGGGCTTAAAAGTTGCTATGTATAAAACTGCCCACTGCACTGGTCCTAAGTAGTGATCCTACACATATGTCCCTTGCACAATGTAAATTGTAACAACTGCTTCACAGAGAGGTAGACACACTATACGCTACCTGAAGTAACTAAACTTATACGGACAACAAAGTCATGATATTTAAAACAATCCGTCGCAATTACCTTCTCTAGTGATTTTATTGATTTACAAATCCCTCGAGGGAAAAAATACTTGAATTATCAAAAAAAGGCAAGCTCGACTCACTCTTGCAGAGGTGGCGGGGGATGTGAGGTCATCGTAATGACCAGAGTCTGCCAGAGACCGGTTGAGTTCGGTCGAGTCCGTCGTTTCTGCCAGAGACACAGACGCGGGCGACCCGCTGTTGGGCATCTGCCCTGCTCCGCCTGCAAATTTCGGGTAAAACAAGCCGTTCTCTGAGGACTTTTCGCAAAACTGTACTTCATGAGGAATTTTTAGAAAATTTAAACTTGTGAGAAGTTCTTACGAAAAAACTTCAACTTATGAGATATGCTTTCATAAATTTAAAGTTATGAGAAATTTAAATAAAACACTTTAACGTATGAGAAATTTTTACAAAAGTTTTAACTGATGTGAAATTTTCCCAGAAACTTAGACTGTGATGATTTTTTTCTTATTCCCATTAAGATATATTCTACATTTTTATACAGCTGTGAGTGCGCGGTAAATGAAAAGTGCATCGTTACCCATGGAAGGCCGCATTGGGGTGGAGAACGAATGTCAATTGAGAATTTTCGTAATCAAATGTTCTTCTATGGTTCACGTCGAATAATGTTCGAGAAAATTACTACAGAAAACGCTACTATGTCTACATTTATTTTTTCTGTAATCCTTATAGGATTTCAAAATGGTATCACAGAGAATGAGGTTGAAGTAATTCATTCTTCACTGATTAGCCCAAAGTAGACATATATAATTTTTACTCTCAGTCATTGCACATCAACTTATATGCTCAAGCATGAAATAATATTTCCATTTCAGGTCAAAAATTCCCTCGTAATTTACTGGACGGTCAAAAATGAAAAATCAATGAACATTCAACAGATGAACTTGAGAGTGTCAGCAACGACGCATTTGTCAAAAATGAACATGTAGTAAAGTAACATCGAATGAAATTAAGAATGTCAGTAATGACGTATTTGCAGCAATGACTCATGTGTCAAAAGTGAAAAAAACAATGAGCGTACAACGAACGAAATTAAGAAAGTCACCAATGAAGCATTTGTCAGACCTGTCAGCTGGCGGCCACGGCACAGCCCCTGAAGCTCAGGCTCGCTGCTGTCGTCAGAAGGGCTGACACACGCAGGCACGGCACTTCCTGACACCGCTGACGCTGTGCTTCCTGACGCGGCCGCTGACTGTCCTTTCGAAGACGCTGCTTGTTTGCGCGGTCGGGGCTCTTCGGCGGTCTGGGCGTCGGGAAATGGGGAATTTGTGCCGTACATAGTGGCGCATGTTGCAAATGTTGAGAAAAATTTGAGTTAACTATGTATAAGTGGCGAAAACTGCGAGAAAAGTAACCCGCGTCGAACTTTGTAATGTGGCGAAAAATGGGTGAAACCAGAGCTGAACTATGTATAAGTGGCGAAAAATGGGAGAAAAGAAACCAGCAGTCGAACTATGTATGAGTGAAGGCGTTGAAATAAAGAAAAATAAGTTAGAATTTGAAAACGTTTTTTCTAGCATGCTGTAAGCTGACAAAAATGTAAAGAAATGACTCAACAAGTTGGGATGTATGACAATGTGTGGTATTTGCACTTCAGGGAAAATTTACAAATTCAAATAAAAAAGTGACAAAAACACGAGGCACGACTGCAACTTAAGTGGAAAGCCAAAACATTCTTTGAAGTTTTGCATTTTAGCCAAAAATTTGAGTATCGAATTAGAATTTGACACTAAAGTATCTACCTCAAACCAGAACATGCTAAGATTTCATTTATAATTCACAACCATGTACGTTTTTTATTGCACCTTACAACATGATTCAATTTTAATTTCAAATCATAACTAAATGCTATTTTACTAGCAAGTTTTTAAGATCGAAGGAACATATCCGTCACTAAGAGATATTTTCAAGATAGTCCTCGATGCCTAAGAAGAAACTTTTTAAGATGCATAGCCGAAGCACCAATACTCAGTCTCTACAAGTTGGAACGGGTTTCTGCTGGATAAACTACAGAAAATATGATACTACTTTGTAATCTAGGAAAATTCACATTATTTACTTACCTCCTACTGAACTCGATACAACAAGTGACCACACAGAACAATCCACTGAAAACGAAACAACACAGGGCAACACGAGATGATTTTCTGAACACGAGACAAAACGAGATAAATCTCTGGCTACGAGACAGCGCGATTCAACCCTCTGAACACGAGACAACCCTCTGAGCCCAAGACAGCGCTCTGAGCACGAGACAACACAAGACAAGCTTCTGGGCACAAGACAAGCCTCTGAGCATGAGACAGCACGAGACAACGCGAGACAGCGCGAGACAAAGTAGGTACCTGAGGCGCAGCAGCGCCGCTGAGGCGCAGCTCCACCACCTGGCGGTTCAGCGCGGCGATCTCAGCGTCCTTGGTGACCAGCTCCCGCTCTGCGGTGGCCAGGCGGCTCTGGAAAGCAAACTCTAGCATTACGTCTCACTTAAAAATAGCTGCCAGCATTTGCACAGTTTGGCATTTGAAAGAATTTTCGCAGTTCAGCATTTGCACGAATTTTCGCAGTTCAGTATTTGCGCAGTTCAGTATTTGCGCAAATCGCTGCCAGCATTTGCACAGTTAACGGAGCAGAGCACGACGAAAAACGGTGGAGCAGAGCAGTTTACCGCAGCATCTGAAATAGCGACCGAGGCATCACTCAGGTCACTGATAACTTCTGCAGGTGGACGTTTTTGCGCAGCTACTGCGCAGTTCCGGCGCTGCCAGCCCCGTCAATATTGCGCTCATTGCTGCTAGCTTTGCGACAATCCCGGCGGCAGATTTTGACAGGGTTACTGGAGCTGGCTCTCAATTCAGCGTTAGTACGTGCTGCGAAAATACACGGTGATGCAAACCAAATGCCAGTGTTTTGAAAGGCTATTAGGAAAAGTAAAACAATACTTACAGAATTATTACCGTCTATTTATGATTGTATCACTTCTACGACAGAAACATTTAAGGTTGAATTCAGCTCTTATCACCTTGAAAGGCTCGAAACATTGGCTAGCTGAGCGCTAAATAAGCCACTTGAACTAACATGTTAAAAAAAACATTTTATTTCAAATGGCAACGGTAAAGCATAAAAAAGTAAACGTGAACCAATTGTGAACCAATTCAAAAATATCCAGGCTGAAATGATTTTTAGTTATTATTTCTTAGTTGACGTAGATTAGCCAATAATTGGAAATAAAATACAATACAAATCTTTAAGCAATGATTTTAAATAAATCAAGAATCAAGTATATTGTTGAGGCTTGCGTCAAGCTGATTTGGCCAAAAGATCATCTACAGGGTGTTCCAAAAAATATGTACTCACTCTTTGACTGCCCATTACTCGTGTATTTTGTTTTGATTTACGAGCTTATTAACTTGAATATAGTTTTAAAGAATGAAACAAAGAAAAGAACATTAAACATTATAAAATTAAACGTCATAAACTAAAACCTAGTTGCACCTGAAGCTAAAATAAAGAATACAAGAGTAATCGTAAGTTAGAGGATTAGAACATTTTTCAGAAGCACCGTGGAAAATGTCGTTGGTCACGTTCGAGTTGTCATCTCGGCGGTAGACCACACCTGAGGTTAAAGTGACTCAAGAACTTGTAAGATTATCAGCCAATTTACGATTAATTGCTCACAAGTAGATGTGACTTCGACAAAACAAAGGTTTTCATTTGACAGTGGAATGGAATCATTTTAAGACTGGAACACACAAGTGAGAATAAGTTTCGACCAAGTGAGAGCAAGTATTAACTAATTGAGAGCAAGTATTGACCAATTGAGAGCAAGTTTCGCCCAAGTAAGAGCCAGTTTTGATCAATTGAGAACAAGTATTGGCCAAGTGAGAGCAAGTATTGACCAATTGAGAGCAAGTATTGACCAATTGAGAGCAAGTATTGGCCAAGTGAGAGCAGGACGAGCAATATCACGAAAGCCTGAGGGGAATTTTAACTACATGTGCCAGTCTAAGACAACGTTATTTATCACGTTACTCCAGAGCTGTACGTAATTTATTGTTGCAGGCTGGAAAGTTCATTTCAGTAAGAAATATCCTTTCACTCAACTTTCCCCTTAAGTAGCAAAGTGAGTGTTCTCATTCCCACATAGGCTGAAGAAAATTCACTAAAGTTAATTTTAAGTTTAATCAAAAATCTCTTGAATTTACTTGAATTCAGTGACTTTATTATCGTCATTATACGTTCCAAAGTCAATTGTCAATTTAAAATTTCTGGCGCTGACCTTCTATGTTTCTCTAACCATTACCACCAAGTATAAGAATAAAATGGCCGCGGCTTCTCACTTCTGAGCACTCTCGCCGCCACAACGCAGATTCAATCAGATTCCAGCAGACACACGACGGATTCTCTCTGAGCCTTACCGTCACATTGTGATTAGCTCAGATTTGCACCGGCAGGAAATCTCACACCACGGAAGGAGTTAATGCGACTAACAATTGTTTATTCTGAGCCAAGTGTTGCATACAGCGTACGGCCGTCAAATGGTCGCTAACGTTGGTTGGACGGCACGGGTGACTTGTCGTAAAGGAATCGCATGTGCGCCACTAGCGACTCAAGACCCGATCATCGCAACGTTCT
>JACJUY010002973.1:34351-94569 GCA_014220935.1 Platorchestia sp. MABIK | reverse complement strand
TCACCGACGGAATCAGTACATTATTAGGAGCCTTGCTGTGCTTTTACTTTCCCTTGCTCCGTAGAAGTTTACGGCTTCTGACACTGTAGCTCCTACATTGGCCGTTTGCAGCTACCTCTGAAAATACATCAAGTTGTGTAGATAGTACGACACTACAGGTACGTTTGGAGATAAGTAGGTGCATTTGTCCCAAACGTTCCTCACTAGCCTTTCAAGGCTGTAGTTTCTCGTTCTCGAGCCGTACTCATAAATTAATGCCGTGACTTGAAAGGTAAATTCCAATATTTTGATCATATTCCTGGTGTAGGATGCCTTGCCTAATCTGTTAACTCAGAATCTCTAACCTATTCTCGGCAGCTCTAAACCCTACCACCGTCCAATTATTTTACGTGTTTTCCTATTTATCTCAACAGGTCACGGTTTTCTCAAAATTGATGTGGGCGGCCGTAAAATGTACCATCTTCCGACTTCTTTGCTAACCGAAGAAGTCTCCGACGTGCCTGTACATGAAAACTACCATTGCTGTTCATATATTTATTTCCATTGTTAGACATTCGCATCACAAAATTAACAACCAGCATTGTGTCGTCCTTTTCCCCACTCTGTTTTTTCAATACTACTGGGTGCGAAAATTTAAAATGAATGTAGAACAACCGACGATTCGAATCAACTGGCCATTCGAGACTATATACATTGAGATAACAGCAACTGAAGCGATGTCAGAGATAACTGTCATTACTTCACAAGAGAAATAGCTTCTTTTTACTAATTGTAGATGCTTCTTAGTTGAAGAAGTTTTTGAAATCCAAAAAAAAGTTTTTTCGCCGACGTTCTTACACATGACCTCGTACGCTGTTTAAATCAGCGTAATGTTTCAACACTGACTCCAAAAACTTTTTTAACACGGAAATTAGACGAAATTCCTCAAATGAAAAAATTCATCAATAAGAAATGTCGTGAGGAAGAGTGTCGAAAACATTACTCGAATGAACAATTGACACCAGACATGTTGGTTGTTAATTACCGGGAAACGCTGCTTAGCCGTAAAAATGCCCGTGGGTTGTCATGTTATCCAAATTTCAAAATTGAAATTTCAAATTTGTTGGCCTTTCTGCTTTCTAACGCTTCCGTTGAACATTTTTTCAGCAAATTAAATTTCACCAAAACTTCACAAAGAACCAGTTAGAAGAATGAAACCGTGCGTAGTTTGATGCATGCAGTACTTCACTACTTTTAATTTTCCAATAAATACTAATCTAATTAAGACAATTAGTGAAGTGAAAAGCAATGCCACGTGTGCAGAACCTTCTGTTTTGCCGATAGCTTAGAAATATAGAATGCGGAAAGTGCGATAGCGTTTTTATTATCTTGTAGATTGTAGTTTTGTGCTATGCATTTGCAGAACTCTTTTTTATGTGAGTAGAATAGCTTCGTAGAGATTAAAAATTGCTTGTATTAAGTTAGGCTTTTTCCCATTTTTAACATATTGTAAGGCTAAACTCAACAACGAACGTTGAGTTTATTCAATTTTTATTTGCTTTGAACTGGTCAACAGACTCAATACAGCGAGCGAAAAAATGATTACGTAGGTCTTAATTTTTCGTCCAAAATTTCCAGTTTGGTTTCTGTAACAATTATCATTCATGTATTGTGAACACTAGTTATGTAACCCTGCACATCAATTCTGTCGACCACAGTGCTTTGTGTGTTTGTTTATCTTTGTGTTTGTGTTGTTTGTGTTTGTGTTTGAGTTGTTTATCGATCCACATTTGGAAATATCTTTTGTAATTTTGATGGAAACTGTCATTTTATACAAATTTCTATTCTAAAGGTGTTTAGATCATTCATTGATTAATTAACGAATCCCCATATACTTTAAAAAAGCTGTTTATGTGACGCAATTGAAGGCATGGCCAATTTTATTATAGAAGACTCTACGGTAATTACTATATTACACTCATTTACATTTCCTAGGGTAATCAAGGAGCATTCTAGGGTAAAATCTATGCCAGCTTAGGTTAAAAAGATTGACGGGCGTGGAAGGCCTGTGACTGCAGGGTAACACTGCAGACAAAGGTGTCATATTATTGCTCAACACTATGTTATTTCTCGGCTATAATAGTCGAAAGTTGTTCTGCTTTCGTCGCAGGAGCCTGAAGTTTTCGGAACGTTTTGTTATGGAATAAAAACCAATTTTAGCTTCTTTGTGTGTACTATGATGTCTTTTATTCTCGTTTGATTTTTTATTATTTATATGACAATTTTTTATTTTAACCAGCGAACATGTTCTTTTCATTTTTCATTTTTGGTTTAATTTGGAACGTTTTCAGCTAGAAAATTTGTACAATCGCGTAAATGCAACAATCATTGCAGCTGAGTTAGTGCATTGTTTTTAGATACAACATGTGTGTGACTAAATGAAGTTTTTGCTAGTGTTGTGTTATTTCATTTACTGCAGCTAGTTTCCATTGTAATCTACTTTTATGTGTCCCAATACCTATATTGATTACCTCACAACATTGCCAAATCTTTCTTAAGCAGAAGTAATTAATTATATAATGCTGAGAAATAGATACTCTTCCAGTTAAAATTAAACATGTAAATGAAATGGTGAAATGCAACATTCCTCTAAAAGAACCAAAAAATATTCAAGGAATAACTTTAGAATTGAGCAGAAATTTTCATCATTAAGACATGTTAACTTGACCTAAAGACAAGGGAGTAAACAGAGCAAAGATCAATTTGAAGTACATAGGTACATAGGTTGCTGAAAAGAATTAACTGAAATTCCAGTTATTAACACCAGAATTAGCTAATTTAATTTTCATTATCAGTAGCGATAACATAATCTGAAAACCAGAAGTCTTAGTGTTTTAGACCTTGGCTTCAGGTTTTCGCAACGACTAGTCATTATCAGTGTATCACAACCTAAAGACTAGAAATATGTAAGAAAAAGAGAAGAAGTACTTTAAAAACATTTACTCTGAACGTTTCGAGCCTAGGCTCATTCCCAACAAAAGTCTGCAATTAAAAAGATAAACAAGTCAGTACACCCAAAATCACAGATGCGCTGAATATAATCACGAAAAACAAACAAATAAACGAACAAACAAAAAGTTTAATAATAGTAATTTATCGGTTAACTATTTTCAGAGGGTATGCACTCTGCATTTCGTTGAGGGATAGTTTGAGTTTATGAATGAATAACGACTCTGAAATACGTAGGTCTAAGTTGGCGGTACATGTATCTAATATTTTAGATTTGTTAATGTCAATAATCTGTTCACAGGAATCATTGCTACAATGTTGTCTGATACTAGAATGAGTAGGAGAGGTAAGCAAGCGACCAGTACGATGACTTCGACCTGCATGTTTAGCAACCCTGACGTAAAGTGCTCGGTGGGTGGAACCCACATACTACGAGGCGCAATGCGCACAACTGAAATTATAGACGAAGGAAGATCGCATGCCGGTCGGAAGCACATCTTTAAATCTAAAAAATGTTCCAATGGTACGCTTGTTAACTAAAATAACACGGAAGGAAATTTCCGGAAAAAATTTAGTCAAAAGCATCAAAAGGTCTTTTCTCAACTTTTCCGATTGATATCCAAAATCTGGCAACACACAATAACTAAAGTTTAGAGCTTGATCACGAGATTTCGGGAAAAATTTACTATTCAAGAACTTATTAATGGCGCGAAAAATAACAGAATGTGGATACCCATTGGTTGTAAAATAAGACTGCAAAAAAGTAAATTCTTTATGAAAGTCAGTGTAGTTTGAACAAATATTATAGGCGCGAGTTATAAGGGTGGAGATGCTATTAAGTTTAAATCTCTTGCAACAGAAACTAAAGTAACTTAGACCTAACCCAGAGAATGTTGGTTTTCTGTAGACTGAGGTTATGAATTTATTACCAGATCGGTGAACATTGACATCAAGATAATTCAATTGGTTGTTATTTTCCAGATCTAAAGTAAATTTTATATCGGGATGTCTGGAATTGGAATATTGAAGAAAGGAATGGGCATCAAATTCTAGTCAACTTGAAGCTGATAAGTATTTTATGGCTTCCCTTGACGTTGAGAATCTTTTTACCAATGTTCCTCTTGACGAAACCGTAGATATTTGCATAAATTCTCTGTTTTCTGTTCCGTCCTCTTCAGTTATAGGTTTAACAAAAAATTATTTTAGGTCCCTTTTAGAATTATGTGAGCGAAATTCCTTCTTGATTTTCAATGGTTGTATATATAAACAGATTGAAGGGTTGGGCATGGGTCTCCCTTTAGACCCTACTTTCGCCAACATTTTCATGTGCCACAATGAACCGAAATGGTTAAATCAGTGTCCGACTTCATTCAAACCAGTTTTCTATAAGCGCTATATTGATGATACTTATGTCCTTTTCAAAAACAAATTTGAGGCAAATTCCTTTCTTCAATATTTCAATTCCAGACATCCCGATATAAAATTCACTTTAGATCTGGTCTGAAAATAACAACCAATTGTATTATCTTGATGTCAATGTTCACCGATCTGGTAATAAATTCATAACCTCAGTCTACAGAAAACCAACTTTCTCTGGGTTAGGTCTAAGTTACTTTAGTTTCTGTTGCAAGAGATTTAAACTTAATATTATCTCCAGCCTAATAACTCGCGCCTATAATATTTGTTCAAACTACACTGACTTTCATAAAGAATTTACCTTTTTTGCAGTCTTATTTTACAACCAATGGGTATCCAAATTCTGTTATTTTTCGTACCATTAATAAGTTCTTGAATAGTAAATTTTTCCCGAAATCTCGTGATCAAGCTCTAAACTTTAGTTATTGTGTGTTGCCATATTTTGGAAATCAATCGGAAAAGTTGAGAAAAGACCTGTTAATGCTTTTGACTAAATTTTTTCCGGAAATTTCCTTCCATGTTATTTTAGTTAACAAATGTACCATTGGATCATTTTTTAGATTTAAAGATGTGCTTCCGACCGGCATGCGATCTTCCCTCGTCTATAATTTCAGTTGTGCGCATTGCGCGTCGCAGTGTGTGGGTTCCACCCACCGAGCACTTTACGTCAGGGTTGCTAAACATGCAGGTCGAAGTCATCGTACTGGTCGCTTGCTTACCTCTCCTACTCATTCTAGAATCAGACAACATTGTAGCAATGATTCCTGTGAACAGATTATTGACATTAACAAATCTAAAATATTAGATACATGTACCGCCAACTTAGACCTACGTATTTTAGAGTCGTTTTTCATTCATAAACTCAAACCATCCCTCAACGAAATGCAGAGTGCATACCCTCTGAAAATAGTTACCCGATAAATTACTATTATTATACTTTTTGTTTGTTTGTTTATTTGTTTGTTTTTCGTGATTATATTATGCGCTTCTGTGATTTTGGGTGTACTGACTTGTTTATCTTTTTAATTGCAGACTTTTTTACAGAATGAGCCTAAGCTCGGAACGTACAGAGTAAATGTTTTTAAAGTACTTCTCCTCTATTTCTTTCATTGTAAATTTGCTTCGCAGAAACGATTTTCCTTAGAAATATTTATGATCACAACATAACTTTAGGTTTCTGCAAAGACTAGTCATTATCAATCCATACATCAAAGCATAACCAAAATGTAGACTAGAAAAGAACGTTATAAGGAACCATTGTCATAGAACATAGACACATTAAGAGCTTACAGAGTTACCACTCTTTGAGTGAGCACAATGCATTAGGTACTTCAGCTGAGCTGTTCTGCAAGTAACTTGCAACACATTTACTACTAGTTTCTACATCCTTTGTATGAATGGGAAATGAACGAAACAGAAGTAAACCGAATGAATTTGCGATGCTTTCAAACACTATTTCCGGCTTTTTAACCGAAAAATTTGCATTATTGCACCTGTACGAAAGTTATATTTCGCACTCGTAGGCATCTCATATACATGTGTGCGGACCCACAATGACTAGATATTAATGACGGTATTAAGAAATAGGTATAAATAAATACGCTGCTTCGAACCTCGAACAAAATGATCAACAAAAACATTGCGTATTTTTAGCTTTTCAGCAAAGCATTTTAACTGAGTTTTGTTTAATTTCGGCTTTAAACAATTATGAATAATTTGAAGCGAAAATTAGAATCGATGTCATCAAAAAAATATCGACTCCAAATTCGACTCCACCACATCCGAATGAATGTCTCCGACTTTGACTCCATGACATTCTCAATAAGCGACTCCGCCTCCGTCACATTCAGAAAATCGACTCCCACTCCGACACCACCCTAAAACATGCGACTCCGGCGACTCCGAGTCCCGACTCCGTCTCCGCAACCCTGGGTAATTCCACGACATGTTCGAACTATTTTTCTCGTCACTATCTCATACGGTACTAATCTTCTGTTTACTCTCTCAAGAGTTTTCTGGATCAGTAACAGGGCGGTGCAGAATGCAGTTGTTAAGAAACATTTTAATTTTGGGCATTTTTAACTGATTTGTGTTTTGTGTTTCATTGTAATTTTGGGCATTTTTAACTGATTTGTGTTTTTTGTATTTCTGCAAATTTTCGTACGTATTCCAACAGCACGAGCGTGTCGCTTAACATGCTGTGTGCCTGGGGGCTTGTGTTTCACACGAGTCTGAGTTTGTGTTGTGCTAAGCAAGGATTTTGTGTGTAAGCTTTTTTTTTTGGTAGGCTTGGAACAAGAGAGGCGGTGTTCTTGACCACATTCGACGGGAAAAATTTATTGCCACACCAGGAGGTCCTGTACGGAATCGTGGGAAACATGAGCATGTTATGATTAGCAAAGACTTTTGGGGAGGCCTGCGTGGAACAGCCCAACGGTTTGAGGAGTATTGCCACAAGGGTTGACAGTGATTGATGACCACTTAAGAATTGTTGGAGCAGAGCTCAACCGTAGCAACAATTTTCTGAGCAACGGTGACTCTCGAAAGAAGTTTAACAGCAAATGAGAGAAGACCAGCTACAGGACTGCCTATTACAAAAGGCGTAGGCGGGCACTTACCAAGCCCCGGAGAGGTCCGATTGGGCAAGTGCAAAGAGGAGACAGCCCTCAAGCAGACTTAGATGGAGCTCATGGAATAAGTTTTCAGTCTAGCGTCGAGAACCATCGGGGAAAGTACGTGCTTTTGTCACATATAGGAGGTGGTGAAAATAGAGTTATACTGAAAAACACACTCTGAAAATACGTATAGCGGATATGATTATACATGTCAGAATTAAATTTAGATATCTTTTCCATTGCAGAGAAGAGAAGTATCAAACAAGACCTACGTGGTCGAGACATGAAATGGGAGAAATAAAGTGTACACGTCGTTGGGCGGGTGAGACTTAGTTTTTCTACAAGGGATGCGTTTGAAACAGGTTATATAATTGTGATGGCATTCATTGAAGTAAAGATTCAAATCTGTTGAGTAAGTTCAATGAGAAGTAATGGGTTAATTTTGTAATCTGTGCAGGAGGGCAGCCTCTTCTTTCTTTTCTTGGCAGTTCTCCATAGAAATTCTTCGCTTCGTATTCCATTTCAACTTGAAGAAAATTTACGAGACGCTGTTATACGGGCATCAAAAGATACTCTACTGAACTGTGAATAACTCAGGGAATCTGAACTGAAGCTATGGTGGTGGGAGTGTACCTGTGATCTGAGTGATGACCGCGCTCTGTGCTGTTGGAAACGTAATCATGAAATAGGTTGCATTTTATGTTGTGCACTTTTGTCCACTTGATACGTATAGAGGATTGGCCAATCCATATCATCAGGGTAGTATAGTCATGAGGCTATTACGCTCGAATTTTGTTTGCAATTCTGTCAGTCGTGTTAGTATCTTGAGAAGGGTAGTTTGTTCAAGGTGTTATGTATTTGCCGTGAGCCTAAAATCTCTCTGATAACCTATGCAGTATTAATACCTCTCCTCGTGAAAGACATCCCATCAATTCAGACGCGTATAGAAATGCGCGCTGTGTAAGTGGGTTCCTTCACATCGGTGAGTACCGTCCTTGTTTTAGTACCTGTAACGTACCTTTTCTTTTAATTCAATTATTCGTGCATTTTTGGGTTGCCTGCATTTTGTGTGTATTATAATTTCATGGAGGTATGCCAATTCCTCATCTACGAGAAACCGGTCTCCTTGTTAATGTAAATTAATGAGGGGGCAGGACCCTTATGTCTCGTGACACAGTAACAAAACATTTCGATATGCTGAACGATGTCATGGCCTATTTTTTCCTAATAACCACGGATAAACTGAACGGCAAAAAATGAATACATGCAGTGAAACATATACCTCTAAAAAAAGGAAACTGTTATAAACAGTTAAACTTGCAAAAGATTGAGAACATCCCTATCTAACCCAAGTTCCATCGGAGGCTAACCAAGAAACCATTTTCCATGAACGAATTTGTTTTGAGAGGTCTTAGAAAAGGCGGATGACAACTGAGGGAGTGATCAAAAATCGAGTACAGCAACACTGACTATGATCTAAGACGAATATAGAAACTACGGCGATAATCAGGGGAGTAGCAACAATAGGAGAAATCACGGGTGAGGTGCAACAGTGAGGGTAATCACAGTAAAATAACAAGTGCGGCAGTAACTATAGGTGAATAGCAATTAGGCATCCTCGTACTTTAGAAGATCAATCGGAAGAATAGTCTTTCTCAGCTTGTTGTCACCACGTTCAGTCGTTCATAGAGCGACAATACAATTAACCGGAAAACTAATCTTTCATCAAATTTGACCGAGGTTTGTACATTACCAATGATAAATGATGCGTAGATAGCAAACAGAGTTGGAGTTTGGTTGTTTTATAAATGGTTCATTCGACAATACAAACGTTGCTGCTCATTTTGTATTGAAAATGAAGCTTAATTGAATTTTAACTTCCTCGAGATAGCAAATAACAATTGATTCCCGCTCAACAGCTAGTTGGGTCACGAATGCATATTTAACATAAAACATAGGGTTGTGACAGTAATAATTTATGTTATTTTGACAATTGGCCATTAACTGCTTCTAAATTTTCATGGTTCCTTTCATTTTGAGGAGTACACCCGCCAGTCTTCTTTCTAGGAGGAGGTATTCATTTGTTCATACTTGATGTCTGAGTTCCGAAGGAAATAGTATTTCCAGGATATATCACTTTGAAATTACATTACTGAAAAGAACAAACCCCAAACGCCATGCTATATTTCCCTGAAGCATGGTGCTACCATGCATATTGCTCATTTCATTAGTAAAAGCCATACAAAGATAGCGAGCAGCTTTCTTACGGCTATGATGTGCATTAATGAACAAGTATTAATGCAGACTTTTCTCATATGCTCGGATGAGGTTGAGCACAATTTGAGCATACAGTTTGTCAGTTCCCAAAATATTTTCGTGGTAGGTAAAGATTATCAAAGCGTGGCCAACATCGCACGCCAGATCATTTCTTGCCTTTTGCATGTATAAAGTCATCAATTTTCTCTCAACTTGATACTCATAATGTTTTCTGCCTGTCTCATGTTGGGGAAAAATTAATTCAGTCAAAAGGGGAAAAATGAAGGTCAAAATATTCCCACTTATTTCGTACTATTCATTCTACGAAGAAATAATTGCTACCATCTCCATGCAGGCACTGTAAGTCATTTCACAATTATAATAAGAAACTATCGATTTTTTCACGTATCAGGAAAATGAACCCTTTACTGTAATATATCCAAGGGAAACACTCCTTTCCACCACGTACTGAATCAAATTTCCGAAAAAATTTCAATTTCACCGAGATATCATTTTTAACCTATTGCATGAAGCTAATTAAAACTCCTTGTAACACAATGCTAATCACATTCTCTCACAACTTTAATAATTCACGGAGTTTGCTTGTCTTTGGTGAGAAATAATTTCCAAATAAACATAAAAGTTCTTCGAAGTTCGCGGGTGGTTAACCCTTTACTGTCAGATCTGGATCAAAAACGTTGCTATGTAGTGCATGTGTAAACACTGAATCATTTGCGTTTTAATTTACTAGTGATTTGACGTTTCTAAAAATATTAAGTGATACGTTTTCCTAGAACATTCATATCTAAGCTGCAGGTTGGTAGGTTCGTGAAAATGACTCTCCATTCTATACTGCTCAGTGTTTCAGGAACACTATGAATTTGTGAACTTCGGGTATCAACAAGTATCAGTAAATGAAAATCACCTTCTACAAATCAGTATAATTATGAAAATGCATTTCTCTATATTCAACTCACTTGCACTAGAAAAATGCTAAAGAATCTCAGAAGTGAAGTAATTTAATAAATCCTCAAAAGAACATTATCATTATTGATGAAGCATGAGCCTGTGAACAGCTCATCATCAAGAGAATTCTGAATTAAACCAATAAACCAATTCTGAATTTCCCTTTGGAACAAATCCTTTCCAATTTGAAACTCCAGGCTTCTAATTTCGCTCTTTCCTATCACTTGCTGTGTAACATTGATTCATACATCACCAAATAGGAGGGTATAACGAATCAGATATTAGGTTTAACCTAACTGCATTACCACTAACTTGCAACTGTCGATTACAGGGAGTCGTAAATAACAGCTCTAATCCTGATCTCGAGCAAATAAAATTATGTGCTCTCAAAAGAGTACACTGTCGTTTAATTTGCAGTTAGCTAGTATCGCGGAGACTCTATGCTTTCTGTAAGCTAGGGCTAAAGAGTCATTATTTTAAATCCGTGCGAATTTAAAACGGTATTCATTTTGATCCCTCTAAAAGTTGGTAACGTTGAATTGCATTAGTAATGTTTAGCTATGTATATACAAAGTCGGCAATCAACACCTGAAATTCGTTGTATAAACATAACGCAATAGAGCAGTCGAAACGTTCAGATATCAGTGAATTTGGATGCGCAGTCCAAAAATCAGACTTTATTAATAAATCCCTTCAGTATTTCGAGCAAACAGTTTATGAAGTTTGAAAGCGTGTTGATGAATCTGGCCTAGATCACAGAATCACGTACACGAAAAGCCAAAATACAACTTGCAAGCTTTGCTTTCATTTCATTTTGATTTCAAAAGAAGTTTCAAAGTCAAGCTAACCGTGCCATCATCGACGTTATTTAAGAATAGACTCGCAAGCATCACATCACTTCACAGAGCTATCAAAGACGTCGGCCTAAACTTTTATACATAAGGCAGGAAGCATCTTCATAACTGTAAGATGAAAGAGTTTCGTTTTTATGGTGAGAACTTTTTTCAAATGGTTGAAGACAAAACTATGAAGCTCTTTTTCGATGGGAGCATTTTAGCTGTTGATAATGCTTCTAACAGAAGTAACGATCCCTGGATTTTGTTTTCCATTACTGGCGTTCAACCTACGATGACTACGCCACACAGGAACCAGCTACGGCCATAACGCTCTGCTTGGTTTCTTGTGAGGAAGACTTCTTTATCCACTAATTCGCAGAAAACGATAATATGATAGCCGAATCCTAGCGAAACGTCGTTCCAATGAATGTCATTCCATTGATGAATGCCAAGCCATCAGTTCACTTAATCGAGAGGTTGACTTACTCAACAATTGACTTAGGTTCTGATAGTCTGCCGAATATACTGTCTAAACTTCAGAGTTAACGAAATTTTTAGGATTCATGGGTTATTAGGATTCACGCTTAGGAAGGGAAACTTCAGATTCAAATAAAAGATCCTATAAACGTTTCATTTCACTTATTATTTAATATCGTAGGGAAATTAGGAGTAGTGAAAATTAAAATTGGCAAAAGAATATGAAAATTAAATATAATACAGTAATGCTCAACAACGTAATACTGTATTCTGGCACCAGCATGTCCGATTACCCTGAATTAGGCGGTAGTTTTTAATACTCATTACCAGAGACCGGACTTTATGCCCTTATAAACATGATTTTCATTCTCTAAAAATATTCCTTTCATGCCCTGAAACTATGCCTTCTATGCCTTAAAAATATGCATTTCATGCCCTAAAAATATGGGTTGTCTGCAGTTATCAGTTGTTATTATGCATTTATGCCTGCTATTTAGGTTCTATGTCCCAAGATATTACATAAAGAAATTTATTCGTAACATCAAGTTTATATGTAGTTAATAGAATTGAGAATTTTTAGTTGGATTTCATTGCGGTATTTGTGTACTTTTATTTATTAGTTTTCAATTTTATTGAAATTTTTTTTAAATAATACCGTTATTTTCTGGGGGTCGTGGTCCTATTTAAGCTCTATCCCAAAATGCAAACTAAACGCAAATTAAGATGGAGGTATAACGTCATCAAGCCTTATAAATGCTGTGTAGGATTTTAATGTTCTTCTACGTACAGCGCCGTCAGTAGTTACGGCCCTA
The DNA here is from genome assembly GCA_014220935.1 of Platorchestia sp. MABIK. Classification (NCBI taxonomy): domain Eukaryota; kingdom Metazoa; phylum Arthropoda; class Malacostraca; order Amphipoda; family Talitridae; genus Platorchestia; species Platorchestia sp. MABIK. The sequence goes on along the minus strand of JACJUY010002973.1, from coordinate 82,203 downwards.
TTACAAGTGCGATTTGATTTTTGATTTGTAAGTTCACACCCAGAGAAATCTTGGCACACCCAGGTGTGTCAAACTTTACACACTCACATCTCGGACGAAACTATAAGGTGACATCCAGTGTGACCCGGAGCCGAGGTCGAAAGTTTTGCGTTTTGTGCATCCAAATATGATTTTTTCAGGGAAATATTCAACTATTGTGGCAATTACTAAATTCCATCAAATATTTCTCCGTATTTTACTTCCATTGTAAAAACTACCAATAAGTGGAGAACATTACGTTAGGGTATAAGTTTTTTGTACACGTAAACATTTATATACATTTTATTCTAAGCTATAATTTTTTCATCTAAGTAAATAAATAAATCGCAAAAAGTAAACACAGACTAACCAAATAGCTCTTACAGTGAGTTATTAACACTGAGCAAGACTCCGGCTCATTGGCGGAATAAATTAGCGAATACTTCGCTGCAGAATTTTACTTTCAAATTAAATTATGCCTTTCTTCTGAATGAAATGAATTTCTCACATGAATCAAATCATACAGAGGATGTATGTTATTATCTTCAGTTCTTCGATCACTGAACTATTCATTAAGTACTGCAGAGAATAATTTTAATCAATTAACAGATACAGGATAACTGTAATGAGTCGAACAGCCCCTAATTCTCCGACTCTTTTAAAAATACAAATAAATGCTGAAGCAGTAGAATTAAAAATAATTTGCTTATACTTTCGCTTCACAGTGCAAAGTGTCCACGTCGACTTCGCGACATCTTCCGATTTTCCCCAAGGATATTGTATCAAATGGATGTTAATTGTATAGAATGTGTACCCAAAAAATCCTATAACATCAGAAAAATTAAAGATTAAAAACTCTGTGAATTAGTGCTGTTAATCTGACATATTATTTATGGTAATAACTATCATTATGTGTGTGCAAGAATTTTCACAAGTTCATAGTGACGATCTAAAAAAGTTTTGGTTGTCAAGCACAAGACTTGTACTAAACGAAACATTTTATGACTAAAGATGAATTAATATTTCCCACTGGAAAAATTTTCGCAGTTGCTTTTCATTTAATCAAAATAATTAGGAACATCTTATGCTCATAAAATGAAACACGACAATACAAGAACACAGGAATAATAGGCATTAAAAGGAGCAATGAAAATGAAAAAGGCGACCAACATGAAATAAAAATGTGACCTAAGATCACAATTATATTTGCACTATTTTTTTAGCTTGAATATTTCATATTATCCTCTCTGTTTAGACGCTACAAATGTTATTTTCATTACCCACTTGCCTTCTTCACGGCTTCATTTGTGGCAACTGCTGCACACGTAGTGTACTCCGTCATCTGGACAAAATTCTGGTGGAAACTGGTAGAGTCCATGCTTTGTCCGCTTTGCTGGCTTGCTGACCAACCCAGCCGAAGAAGACTTCCAGGCTTTCCGAGACTGCTGGAGCAGTTAGAATACAGCCTCCATTTAGCATAAACCTTTCTCCGCTGGTGACTCTTCAGCCCTGCTTGATACTTGAGTCTCAGCCACCAGTTACTGCGTTTTGAATGACTATCGTCGAGCATCGCCACTCTCACCACGGCCGCTGGGAGTCGAGCCATCCGAAGGGGGAAGGCGTGGATCTACTAACTGGGGGCCATTGGAGGGTCTGCCATGGATTCTACTTCATAATCTTGAGTTTCCACAAGGTGAGGAAATCTCCCCGTGAAACTCCTGATCTAGCCCCTTGCCATCTTATTTAGAGTGGATGATCTCATAGAACTGGACCGTTCTTTTGTTTCCACCGTTATTTTGCAAAGCTACTATAATTACTATACTCGCTAAAATATTCTAACAATTCATATTATGTTTATGCTTAATTCAAAGTTCTAAGTTCTCGTTCTTCTTCACAGGTGTAAATTTTGTGACCCTGGCGTGGAGATGGAGAGCGGGAACTTCGATCTAATAATAAAGATAAAAAAATTACGGAGAAAGAAGAAATCTTTCTTCCAATAATAATGAACCAACTTGTTATTTTGCCTTAAACCTTTAACTAGTTCATGGAGAGGCGCAAAAACTGCCTAGCGAAACGTAATTCATGCAGAGCTTGTTCAAGCTCAGTCATTTCACATTGATTTTTTGGATATGGTCTTTCGAACCGGATCTAGTTCTAACCTTTCGCTCTCCCATCCATTGGACGGACGTATGTGACGGTGAGTGGTGTGCTTGATGGTGTGCGCGGCTGGCTGCTGTTATACGCTAAATTGACTTGGAATTTGTGCTGGTGGGGTTTAGTGTTCTACTCATTGTTTTCGAAATGCATTAAGTTTAATTGTTCCTCTATTAAAGATTTAATATTATAAATTCATGTAACAGTTCTCCATTTTAACCATGTCTGGAGTTGAATGCTCTGTAACTGCTGTTGTAGAACAGCTGCAGGCTGATTGGGTGACCTCTGACAAGGTGACGAATACCAGTATTAAGGTATTGATGAACCAGAGGGCAGGGAAGAGACAATCTCTGACTAAAACTCTATCTCGCCTTGATGATGCTTTCCCAACCTCTTGACCTGAAGTTGAGTTCTTCATGTCTAAACTTGATTCTTTGAAATTGCTGCTTTCGTCTCTTGATTTTGATACAGAAACCCACATGCTTTCGGAAGGTTTATGGGATGCCGGGGAATTTTCTCGTCAGACTGATCTAACAGACTATTATTCTGATAATTTCAGGATGGCTCTGAGCAGGTTAGGTCAGACTCAGCAGTCTCTGGATGCCGAAAATACTGTAATCGCTCCTCGGCAGGACAACTCTTCTGGGTGTGTACCAAAGCTCAAATTACCTCAGATTGAGCTACCTAAGTAAGACGGTCAGCCTGAGCTGTTCGAACAATTCATTACCTCGTTTGAAAAAATTCTCGGGAAGTTCAACCTAACTCAGTTCGAGAAATTTTCCTATATGTTGCAGCAACTATCTGGGCCTGCTAGGGTAATTCCCAATTGAAAATCAAGGACGTGTCGCCGGTGAATTAAGGACGAGACAGTCGATCAAGTATGAATTAAAGGCGAGTCGGCCGGCTCGGCCTTAAAACTCTTTCTCCGCGCCCATAACTACGTACAGCCGAGCTCGGACGTGATATTCTTAGCAGGCCAGTTATGATTTGAGGGCGCAAAATTTTCAGTTGGTTAATGACCGTAACATTTGAGGACGGCCATCCGTTGTTTGCAGCTATACAAATATCATTGAATTATCGCCGAATAATGGACGGAAGCAAGCCATGAAACGTGTGTTCTGACATTGTTGCGTACAATGCATCAAGCTTGAAACTATATTTCGCATGTTTTTTTCAATTCTCATGCTTTTCCAAAATATAAGCAATATTGAAACTGAAGGCTTCCCTGTGCTGTACAATAAATGCTTTGGTGCGTTTACTTGTCTTCATTTATAGATTTTCACCATACATTTGTTATGGGTATGTTTTTTTTTTCATTCTTCGATACCAGAATAGTCAAACATATTACTACAGTCCCCGCAGTATATCTTTCTTTTTCAGAAGAGAAGTGCTACTTACTGAGAGGACAACGCAAGATTTCAAATTGAGAAATGAGATTCAAGAGTGAAATGAGTTTAATCACTTTTTAGTTCTAAATGCATTCTAAACAATTTATTTATAATTTGGAAATTTCTAAAATGAAGAATAACATAAAATGAAATTGATAAATCTCGTATCATAGTGATTCAAATTATACCTAAGATTAATCGTATTCAAAAATTTCATGCCATATCGTTCTATATTTTATGGTGAAGGTATCGTGATGTTGGCAATGCTAATTATTTCATGAAAAACATAGAGTTCAACCAGTGGTAAACCAAAACGTATTTTGTTATGACAGTTTCTAACATAAATTTTCCTTTCCTGACACTGTATCGGGTAATGAAATTTAAAGGAAACGAAATATCGTATTAGATCGTTAAAATTTGGGTAATTACGTTGCAAAGAATAACATATGGTAATAAGGAAATCTTACATGCTAACAAGTTTTCAAATTAATTCTCGTTTGAAAAAGTAAAGCAATACAAGTCAAACTTTCCATAGTTCGCGATTCAAGTAACGTTGCTTTTTAATTTCTGTCTTATTTCCGTCGTAAGGAAATCTTACATGCTAACATGTTTTCAAATTAATTCTCGTTTGAAAAAGTAAAGCAATACAAGTCAAACTTTCCATAGTTCTCGATTCAAGTAACGTTGCTTTTTAATTTCTGTCGGTTTTTTATATTCCCGAGGCAGTCGTGCGTAGCTGAAGTCTGCTCTCAAGATATAAGAGTGTTTGCAACATGGAATTTATACATAAAACATTGATGTAACACTATTACGTTTTGATGACATCGCACAAATGAATATTCGTTTGGAAGAGAGAGAGGAAATGAGAAAATTGGACACTATAACATTCATGCCTTGCAAATAGTATACTCGTACATGCGTTTTAAGCAAACGTCACATACCACAGCACTTGACACGTAAACTAAAGATCGGTTATTATTTTTACTCAATCTTAAACAAAGACTTGATCATCAACGAAATATACTGAAAATGAATTTAATAAAAAAACACATGTCAGGGAAAGAAGTTCGCAAGTGATTTGTCATGAGTTGGGTTAGCATGAGGTCGATGAATCGTCTATCAGTCGAAGGCCAGTCGACGATCAATCTACAAACTACCCTATCCTTGCCAGTTTGAATTGAGACGGAATAACAAAAAAGTGTGATGTATTACACTCTTATAGCCTTCCAAGAACAAGTGAAATATTTACAATATTTTTTAGTCTAGTATAAAGTACTCTACCAAAAATTTGTTTCGAACATTCAAGCGTTACTGTCAGTAAGCCAATTTACCCTAAAAATTTGCTCTATGACCTGGTTCGAACCACTCGCAGTTTCGAACTGGCAGTCCGTGACATCGCACTGGCGGTGCAGCTTTGACAGTTGGTTAGTTTGTGGGCGCCAATACCAGCATCGGGTGACGCGCCGTACTCTAAAAAAAGTAAGTGGTTAGTTTGTGATGTCGCCATAGGTGCTGTGACTGTGTGATTCGCAATTATTGCTTAAAAACTGGGAATAGGAATTTTATTGATTGTAGTGCAGATGTTTGAACGTTCTATGTGTTGGCAAATTCAGAATTTATACTGGATGAAGTTCTTCAACGATTTTGTGTCGAGCGACCGTTACTCTCATCCGTAGAACTTTCTCGTCGGCTGGAGAGTTGAAGCTGAGTTTTATTTTTTAAATTCAGTTATGTGAAGGGTGTTTTAGTGATATTTATATCAACGTACTCAGGATAGATTGCTCTTTCATTATATTTCTCGTTTTCTTTGGTAATCTAATAATTGACTTACTAGAAAGTAGTTTTTCGAGGAAAAGATTGAAATAGTGCTCGAAACTAGTTCTTCTGTCAAATTAGATAGATACTGAAAGGCGTGAAAAAAGTGCGGTGGCCCACTCAAGGAAGTGTTACAGAATTAGCCTGTTGCCTTAAAAAAACTGCTGCGGAGGCGAGTTGGCGTTCTCACACCTTCAAACATAGCAGTCGCATCAAGTAAGGATTTTACTGATATGTGAATAGTTGTTGTTTTGAGTATAGGTCATTTTGTGATTTACATATACCGAATATTTTATTGTTTTCAATTACTTGAGTTTTAACCCTATTAAGTGCATATTGAGTAAAGAGTTTGAGGAGCAGGTGAAAAATGTTGGAGTAGACGTATAAGACTACTAAAGAATCGAGGTTTGTGAACAGACAATGCAAGGGACTACGCTACAAAGGTAAAAATGCGTCTAAGTGTTCATAAAATTGAAAATAGGGTGACCTCACGCAGTCTTATTGTAAAGTTTCAAAGTGGAAGAGACGGACTGCATTAGTGTGCAGACGAGGTAAGAGAGTTTTCTCGAGATTTGGCCAAACTTGTAGTTCACCAACTCTAGTAATTGGGGAAATGGTGCGTAAATTATTTCGTCATATATGTTAATGCTTCTCTACACAAAATCATATTTTTACGATACTTGAATCAAAGACGAGGATAGAACGAGCTGAGCTTTAAAGTACTGTGGCATCAATAATAGGGCATTTCTGGAGTTTAACTACACCCAGGCATAATTTTTTTTCAACTATAGTGCAATTTTTATGAAACTAAAACAGGGTATGGAAAATTGAATTTGGACACATTTTATTATATATGATTTTCAGATTTTCTTCTTAATTTTCAGAAAAATGAAACATGTTCGTTAGTACATTAGAAGATCTTGAGCATTTATTGAATTGTGATGTGTCGCTATTAGCGTATTTGCAGTATTACAAGTATTTGCTTCTGACTAGTGTGAATTGTGTAAAATGTGGCTTCCCCATGCAATTTAATGCTTCGGCTTAGAATTTTGGTGCTCCAACTTCCAAATAATTTCTTAAGCATGCCGCACTCTGTCTCAGAACCGACGCGTCAAATCAGAAACGAAAAATCTGACTGAAATCGAAAACGAACATTTGTACCTGGCAACGCTCACTGCCTCAGATCAGAACCAAAGCGAAGCTTCAGATCGGAACCGAACTGCCTCAGAATTCTTTGAAAGATATTTTTTCCGAAGTTTCTGAAGCCTCTGAAGGGCTGCGCATGCGCAGAACGGCTGCTGCGGGTGTGTTTGAGGGGGTTGCCAAGTAGTTCTTTCTATATGCGATAGTTGTTCAAAAATTTTTTCAAGTCTCATGCAAAAATATTATAAGAATTTATTACAGTCTTGCTTTAAATGCGGTAACAATGTTTTGTATTCCCCTTCTTTCTCTCTTGAACCGCATCCTTTTGCTCCTTTTTCTTCTTTCTTCTCTTCTTCAGCTTTTAACTCGATATACCGGTATTTTTTTCTGTTCACTCTCAACTTGTAACATTACCTAACTCATCATCTCTTTATTATTGTGTAGCATTCATGTAAAATAGCTATAAATTTGTTGTGTGATCACCCACTTGTATTTAAACAAAATGCTTATCAACTAATGACCGTTCTGTTGAAAAATTTTCAATTAGAATTACACAACTAATAATTTTCGTGGTTCTCATGTTTATATATGTAGATTAAACGACATTAGTAGTACATTGCCCTCAGAAATTTCTTTCCGACAAGTGACATGTATATTACAATACTCAAATGTGTGTATCGTCTTAGTGTATTTAGTTTAAGATGTTTTAAAAACCAATGATGTGCTACCTTTTTGTACCATCTTTATTGGAAAAAACTTTTTTTTTTAGTGCCAGACACAGCACTAATAAATCTTCATCACTGCTCAGCGCTGAGTCGCTCATTTTATGTAAACGGAATTAAGGTAATGCTTTAATTAATTTTATGGTTTTGAAGAACGCAAAGCACGATTTTTTTTCTGCCAATGCCAACTGAAGACTGGCTATGTCGGTTCCGTTCTTATGGCTTCTGCGCCAGTGTGCGAGCTGAACGTCGTTTCTGTTCCGTTCTGAGGCTTCGGAAGCTTCGGCGGCGATTCCGTTCTGAAGCATTGTGCGACAAGCTTTAGACGGAAGTGTGGTACTTTAGTTTATGCAGGGAGAAAGAGCTTTTTTGAGGGAAGTAATCTTTCGATCCCACAAATTTTGAAACTTATTTATTTTTATTTGTGCTTAGAACTTCCTATGACTGTGATCTGTAAACAATTGGATTTAGATGATCATACAGTTGTTGACTGGTTTAATTTCATTAGGGATGTTTTCATTGTTTCTGCTACCTTTTTGTCTAATAAAATAAAATGATACGATTCTCATGAAACTTGCACACTTTATATAAAATTAATTTTAAAACACATTTCATTAATAGCAGTTTTCAAGTTTTCTTGATATTATTCGTAAAAATTGTGGGGTAGTTAAACTCCAGAAATCCCAATAACAGTAATATGATATACTCAAAATCATATTTTTGTGATCTTTAATCATTAACGACGACAGGGCGAGTCGAGTTTTAAAGTACTGTGGCATCAATTACAGTAATAAACTTTATTTATACTTTATCCTAATAATATACTTTATTTTATAATGTATTGGGACTTTTCCATTCTTGATACACATTAGAGGATTTTTATTGCTATAACTTTTTTCTACAACACATCTCGATAGGAATTTGGTGGAGTAGTTTCTTTTTGAAACTATTATTTTATAATTGTTGCAATTATATAATGTAATTGTACAATTACACATTTGCTTCAAATGTAAATGTGTGGATATAATTGTAATTTAGTATACACATAATTGAATATGAACAGGATATAACGACTTCCATTTATGGTTGCCAGTTCAATTTCTACTAAAAACTCCCATTAGTTTACTTGCAATCGATTTTGTTGAATTAAATCCAACATTACATAATTGCACCATACTTAAACTTTAACCGTGCAGTAAACCATATCATTAACTGTAGGTTGACCGTTGACATTAAAGAGTTTCCCTTTTATTTAATTGAACATAACATGACTTGTCATAACTTACCCTCACAAAGCTTAACTTAACCTTACTCTACATGTTCCTTCCTTTTGAATGTAAAAACACGTGAAAATGTTAGGCAAGAGACCTAAATAGTTTCCAACATTATAATTTAGAGGTTACGTTTTAAGCAGTCATCCACACTAGCACCTATAGGGGTGGAATTGTTAATCTTCTGCCGGAAAATTTGGTAAAACTCTTTTGTTAAGATGCTAAGGAGGAATAAAGAAGTTTAGCTATCAGGATAAATATGCTACACGTTCTTACCTTGACATATCTGGAAATATCTCATACACGCGTTTTTACTTTCAGAAGAATCGGATTCATCCGAGGACCCTGAGCAAGGTGCTCAACCTGTCTCCTAACTGCTGAATTCGTTCCCGACGTAAATCGGTAAGAATTACGTTCAGATAACGATGTTTCTTTCACATTGAGATGGGCCCTTCAGGGGGATACAACTGTTGTGTCTATGAGAATTAGCACTCTCAGGGGGACTATGTGAGGGCCGAGCTAAAGGTTAGGTAGGCTTCTTTTTTGTTGAAATAAAAAAGTTTTTGTTGTGTTACGGACCATCTTTTTTCGGTTCACTGCTGTCCTGTTTTTCAGCACCTACTACTGTCTTCTTCAGCCTTTTCTTGTTTCAGATCTTCTTTCTTGGTTTGCTGTTTCTGTGCACCTTGAGCATAGATTCCGCGTTCCCTCAGCTCCATACTAAATGGTGCCATCCTCCTTCCTCTCTTGGAACATCTTTGTCGTGGTTAAGGGAGGCTAAAACTTCCTTGTATAATAATAATAGTATTAATGATGATTATAGTAAAAATAATAATCACATTGATTTGTGAACTTTGTTTTATTTTGTATTGTTCATGAGTTCGTGCATCAAAAAGAAATCTATTACAGTACATGTTGAGTGCTAATCTATTTTGTTTTGCTAATTTTATGCGTGATATTTTAGGTGCGTAATGTATTGGAAGGTCTACTATTGCTATGAACCTTTTTCTTCGATATACGAGTATCTCGATAGGAATTTGATGGAATAGTTTTCTTTTTGATACTCACGATGAAACTTTGAAAAACAGAAGGAATAAATCTCTACTTTTGTTAGTTGTTGAAGCTGTGTGTGTAAGTTCATACTTGACACAATCGTTAGTGTTTATATTACCATTGACTATATCGGTAGAAGAGCTCTGCCAAGGAATGTGATTCCGTTTTTATCAATGGTATTCGATTTTAAGTCAACGATTAACGATTAAGTATATTCTGTGAAAAGTTGTATTTTAATTCATTGAAATGCAATCTTCTCAGTGAACTCACAAAGAACATCTAGTTCCATGGTACTACACGGAACAATTCCAATATATTTTGACTTATTTTATTACTTAATTTGCCCATATATGGTGCATGTTATTTTTCTTCAAATTAAGCATTTTAATTTCTATTTAGTTATATGCAGAAATTTCTTTGAAATGACGCAAAAACTGCAGTTGTGTTTCTGGTTTTGAGTACCATAATGTACATATGAACATCCTTTCATATACCTTACAAGACTACCATAAGACCTTTTGAATAGTATTTAAGAACACACTAGGTAAACAATTCTATCGTTCCTTTCATTTCCAGTTCCGTTGCTTCGCCCAAAAAATGGAAATAGCTGCCATTCAAAGTCAACTCGATCGCAAGGAGTGTAGAGTTGAGATATTAAACGATCAAGTTTCTGGGATCGCCTTGCTTCTTAAGGAGCATCTTTACACAGAAAAATCTACCAACGGAACACCAGTTCGAGGATTCACGCGTGCGACTTCAATGGAAGACTGGACTACATACTTCAGCGCGAAGATCTTGTAAGTTGTATAGTGATCAAATAATTGTTAATATATCTCTCCATTTATATCAAATTGTCATTAAAATATTTGTGGATAGTGTTTTTGACGCTTTTTCGTTATGATAGGGAGTTGGAGTGAAACATGCGAGAAAAGTTTGGAAAAACACAATCTTTCATTTCAGCAGTCACAAGTCTTCGTAGAGAGACTTCGAAGCTAATATGCTGCTGAGGATTCAAACAAAATTGTAAGCTAATGTACTTCGAAATTGTTGAGAAACTCACATTTTTAAATATGTCTTACAGTTTCCTTTTCTCAAATTTCCAGGTTCCATATCTGATGACCGCCAGGGAAGCAAACCTCACACAGTGACAGCGATGATGAAGATTTTACTCGCGAGAAACCTAGCGACAGAATTCTCCATGCCAGATTTAGGCCCCCACAGACTGAGGACCAAAATCAAGTTTGACAACTCTGCTCCGACGCTTGTGCAATAATCGAAAGTGAGTAACCATGATGCCATGTACTTAAAGAGTATTGTTACAAAAAAAAATTAATATTTACATATTATTAACATATTATTTATTATTATTATTACTATTATGAACATATTATTTATTAATATGTTCACAACATCTTGATTGCATTTGATTTAGTACGTAAAATAGAAGAGTAGGATACAGCCTGCCATAATTTGTTGCGAACGACATTCTTCATATTTTTTTCTTCATTGCAATGCAGGTGCTCTTGCTCAAATTCCCGAGTACCGCAACGAGCCTAGGAGTAAAGTGAAAGCTGCCATTCAGAAAGCTCTCATCTCATAGGTAAGCTCTGCTGAAAAATGTTCTATGAAGTTTCACCAGGATGAACTTAAAGTCTCATTTGAGGGCTGGAAGCCCTCAAATGAAGATCTATGCTCAAATGCAAAAAATTTCCATAATGTTGGTAAAAGAAGCATATTCAAATAATAAGTCGTAAGCTTAAACCTAGCCTCAACGAAATTACAAATAGTTTTTTGATCTAAAATTGTTCAATAGGACTATGGCTTATAGACGTTTGAAATCTCCAGTTGTTTATTCATTTTACCTTTATTTCTGGTGCCGTTAACATGCGAATATCTGGTGAGCAGTAAAAACTAGTCATCTGCAATTTCAATCATGTACAAAATTACCTTACCTAGTCTTCTCGCATTGTGATATATGGTACCAATATTTGTGATACCAATATTTTTGTTCTGTCTAATCTAGCGCAAATCAGTGATTACCTTTGTATTTTAACATGTTTAGAACTATTGAAACACAAGTAATTCGATGTTTTTCTCTAACAAAGTTTTTTCCAGCCAGTATACCTATATATATGAGTAAAGCTATTGATAAGGAACTTAAAATGAAGGATAAACTTTACAAACCTATGCTGTGAGGAGCATTTATTGTCACTAAAATTTGACCTGGAAACTATTAAAGGTATTTCGTACACAGAATATTTTATAGCAATCCTATCCTTGATCACCAACTATTTTTTTTCAACAGGATCAGTTAACTGGGATGGAGGAGAGGCAAGATATCCGTCACTTATCTTCCAGCTATCACTTGGGCATTTGAAAATTGTGCTCCAGCCCATGACGAGCCAGTTCCACTCGAGCTATGCTGAAAGACACAGGGTGTATACTAAGATGAAGTGTCACAGAAGGTTTAGACCCCTCAGGGCATACAACTATTATATCTTTGGGAATTAGCGATCCCAGAGGAATTTCTGAGGCCCAGCTGAAGGTAAGGTAGGCATTCCTTTTGATTTCATATGCTTTTGTTTTACTACGGATCAATTTTTTTGCAGCTCACTGCTGACTTTTCCGCCGTTTATTACGTTTTTCTTTAACTTCTATCATGTTTCATGAACTTCTGTGTATCTTGTTGATTCTGAAAACAAGGTGTTTCACGCCTTGTTCATAGAGTCCCCATTTGCTTAATTCCCAACAAATTTGTGTGTTCCATCTTTCACACTTTACAACGCATTAATATGGATAGGGAGGCTTATCCTAATATTCTAGATTTAGCTTAAATAAAGGATTAATTTTAGTGAAAAATTTTATTCAAACCTTTGTTGGGTGCTTAATGCCGATCGTGCTTTGCATTTACGTAAAAAAATTTAAGCAATAAATAACTTAAATGTCAAAACATGTTTTAATAACTGCGAGTCCAGTATGTGATCGTAGAAATTACGACCAGCGCAGTCAATGCTGTAATTGGACAGGTGTGCTTAATTTTCGGCCAAGATGAGCCGTTATTTTTGTTTCTTTACATAATAAACAGCGGGGGTAAGCATTTGAGTGTTTACTAAGCGTTGCCATTAGAAACTCTGCCACGCTCAGCGAAGTTGTTTTGAAGAGCAATACTCAAATATTATATATATATATATTAAATATTTGAGTGTTGCTCTTCAAAAAGACAACTTTCGACAAAAACTTTCGGCGACAAAAAAAAAACATTCGGCCGCGCATAGCCGAGATTTATCGCCTCTCAGCGACCCTCAAATATAAATATGAATATATATATATATATATATATTTGTATTTGAGGGTCGTTTAGAGACGATAAATCTTGGCTGTGCGCGACCGAAAGTTTTTTTTCTTAATGCCAAATTCAAGGATGGCCATCCGCGAATTATGTGCGCATCGCCGGTGAAATGGGTCGAGCAGGGACGTAGCATGGACTTAGCATGTATAGCATGTATGATCGTCGCGGACGGCCGCGGACGTATCTGAGCCAAAAAGTTCGCCCCTAAGTGGACATTTCGCCTACGATGCGGAGGCGATTTACCGATGATACGTCCCTTAGGTTCTCTCTTGCTCGGCCATAACACATCGGCGAAACGTCCTCGATTTTCAATTGGGTTGTAGATTCAGCTTCTCGTGATGAATTCACCTATGATGAAGCTCGGAAGATTTTGACTGATACTTTTTCAATAAGACTTTACAGCGATACTCTGTCATCAAATAACTGGTCAACTTAAAGTTTAGTGCCGGGAATTCCTATCAGTGGGTCGGTTAGGCACGTAGATTGGTAGACCATTGTTTGTGTATTGACGGAGATATTTTTTGTCAGTTTTTCTTCTGGAGCGGCCTGTCAGAGGAACTGAAGCAGATGCTCAGCTCCATAGTGAATAAATCTCACCCTTCTTTGAACGAGATCGTAGGTAATCTTTTTGAAGCCATTCATAGGACTAGAGGAAGCGAAACTTGCTCAGATGTTGTGAAGCCTGAGCGTAAAGTGGATTATGGCGGCTCTAGTTTGGCTCTCAAAGTTGAGTACGAAAAACATAAGAATTTAGACTATAAGACTATAAGTTGGCTCTGCTAGTCTGATGGAGAAGCTAGTTATCGTCAACGCAAAATTTCCTTTTGTCCTAAATATGATTCTCCTGCCAGAAGATTATCTAAATTAAAGAGTCTGAAGGGCTGTGTAAAATGCGGGTTGCTTAACCATGAAGTTTCGTCCTGTAAGCATAAATTCTCAAGAAAATGCAGGAACTGCAACAAGTTTCATGCTTACTTTTTGTGTACCGAGAAAAATGTCACGCAGGGAAATAATGGAAACTCTTTTAAGGATGAAGCTATCAAGGAAACTTATCCACAAGCTAACGTTGGGAATTATCAACGTAAAAATCTCAAGAAAACAAATTCTCCTCGGAGCCCATTGGCCGTGCTGGATGTAAATGAAACCTTTGCCAATTCTGTCTAGTACCAGGTGATGCAGACCTTGAATTCGACGAGCACTCTCATGACCACGTTTACGTCGGCGCTGCCGCGGGAGACCGGTCAGCTTTCGCTTGCATGTCGTTTGATGTATGATCCGGCCTCTCAAAGTAGCTTCGTACCGAAGTCAACCGTCAACCGGTTAAAATGTAAGATTATGCAGGAGAACGTAAAAATTGAAATAGAAGGGTTCAATGGGTCAAAGTTTTACGTAACCAGCATTGTAGAGTTTTCAATCATGTTGAATGGGTTAAAGACTTTACGATCAGCTATTGTACCCGAGATTCGTGCAAAAATAGACTTTTCTGGCCTGGCTGACGTTGTGTGTAAATGCTCTAACTTGCAGATTCCGTTGGCTGACAAGATGCTTCTTAAAGGGGGCACAGCTGAATTCCTTATGGGTGTAAATTATGCCCATATTCTCCCAGTGCACTCGTGCCCCTTTGGGTCTATGGATAGTCCATCCATGATCTATTTTTGTGCGACGGGGGTTATGCTCACTGGTGTTGTGTCTTCTCTTGCTGCTAACGTGTCTCATTTAAACTCTGTTAAGATGTTCATAAATAAATTTTATGAAACTTTCTGACTAGAAGCCTCGGTTCACGCAGTGAAATGTAGCGTAGAGTCTGATGTTAGTGAAGTTGATGACTTCGATTTGAAAGGAGCTCCGACTGGACTCTTGCTGAAATTAGTGGTTCAGTGTTAAATTATGACACCACGGAACCTAACCCTCAAATTTTAGTTACAGATAAGGAGCTAGTAAAATTTGTTTTAGATGGTACCTACCGTGACCAGGAAGGGCGCTTCGTCATGCCGGCCCTATGGAATAAATCTGTGATACATTTGCTCCCTAATAATTACTCTCTTGCGTTTAGCGTTCTGAAATCTACTCTGAAAAAATACCGAATGATGCTGATAAAATAAATCAATACGATGACGTTATTAATGAACAGCTCTCCGCCGGAATAATTGAAGAGATTACTTCTTTGAGTGACCTGAGAGATAATGCTTATTCTTTTCTTGCGCATAACGCAGAATTCAGACGCAACACTTATTCTACTAAATGCGGAGTTGTGCTGCTATCAAATCTATAGCTGATAAAAAAGTAAAAGGAGCAATGTCACACAATCAGGTTTCTTTACCTGGTCCTTAATTGTATTTTAAGCTTTTCACTACCTTAATGCTACTGAGATTCAACAAGTATCTAATGATTTTTGACCTTCAGAAGGCGTTTCTCCAATTGTGTCTTTGGCCAGAGGATACGAAAATGTTGCTATTTTTGTGGTATAAGGCTATTCGAAACGGTGATTTTTCTATTGTAACGTACACATTTCTACGGGTTCCTTTCGGATTAAGATTCGCCCCATTCTTGTTGATGATTACTCTGTATAAAATGCTCGTACTAGAAGGTGCCGAGGGAATTAATGTATCCGTAAGAAATATGATGTACAATTTAGCTTACATGGATAACATCGCTTTCTCTTCCTCAAATATTGACGAGTGTTTCAAAGCCTTGCACGCAGCTGTTGACGTATTTAATTCTTATGGCTTCAATTTACAGCAGTTTGTGACTAATAGTAACGATCTTCATGCCCAATTGGTAGCTTCTTGTCTGGCAGAGAACTCGAGAGTAAGCAAATTTCTTGGAATATTATGGAACCGGGACACTGACAAAATTTTCACTAGGGCACCTAAGTTGGAAGAATCGGCCAATACGAAGAGAACTATTTTATCGTCCCAGAATTCAAATTTTGATCCTGCTGGCTTTATTTTGCCCACGTTGAACACAGCAAAATTATTTCTTCATGAACTTCAGATGATCTCTGCCTTGTCCTGGGATGATGAATTAGATGCATCCTCCATGAAAACGTGTAGAGAAATAGCTAAGCAGGTTAATAGCTCGGTAGAGTTAACGTTGCCGCGCAGTTTGGGAGATTAAGCGAGTTCCGTTGCTTTGTTCGTGTTCGTGGATGCCAGCAAGGATTTCTATGGATGTGTGGCCTATTTGATGGACAAAGTGTTAGGAAAACTCAATTTCCTTGTAGGGAACAATAAGATGATTGGGGTCACTCTAAAAATTCAATCTATTCCTGTACTAGAGCTTGTTTCCGTCAATTACGGGGCCCTACATACAAGGTCACGTGGAAGCCACATGGTTTCGACATGGATTGTCCATCTTTGCCAAATGGGTTCTACCTGCCCATGCTATGTGGAAAACACATGGACCTTTGGAAAGTGGTCCCACCTGGTACCCACATGGTTAGGACACGTGTAGAGGGTGTGGGTCGTACATGGAAGCCACATGGTTCCGACATGGATTGTCCATGTTTGCCACATGGGTTTTACCTGCCCATGCAATATGGAAAACACATGGACTTTTGGAAAGTGGCCCCACCTCGTACCCACATGGTTAGGACACATGTAGAGGATGTGGGTCCTACATGGAAGCCACATGCCTCGTGGCTATCCCTCGCTTTTGCCAGCTAGGATTCGTGTGGTAATTACGCGTGGATCCCATCCATAAATGCAGCAGACTTACCATGAATTCTGCCAACGTGTTTTATACACCGTTTCCATGTGGTTATCAAAGTTAGTTCGTCGCTCCGGTGTGACGGTGCTGTTGCATTGTCATATCTTGAAGCAGATGACCTGTTTGCAATCGTGCGTTAGAACACGTCCCCCCAAAATGCCATTCTCATCCCGAACTAATCCTTGATACCATATATGGTTATTTTATGTAAACTTATCGCAAATGTTTCGCAATTTGCTTTGAAGTAATTTATCAGCCGGTACAGTAATTAGTGGCGTAAAGAATGGCATCACAGTATTCATAGGGTTTCATGGCAGCCTCCACCACTCATTGTATCGTGTTTTAGTGACATATATACAAGTATTATACTCATATTTATGTCGCAAGGCTGTGAATTCAGAAAGGCGTACATGCATTGTGAATGAAACTTCAACCAACGATCTCGTAGCAACTTGCGAAATGAGAGATTTTTTCTAGAGTGTAAAATGTAGGTTAACGGCCAGGCTAAGATACATTGAATAATTCCAATATTCGAACATATCCAATTTCATTTTGTACTTGTAATATGAGAAATTCAAAAATTGAATTCTTCTAAAATTAAGGCTTTCAAAGAACAAAAACTATGAACCCTCCATGACATAACTTATGCCACGCTCTACCGGGTGTCCCACAAAAATGTCCCCGACTTTGTAATTAATTATATCTCTGCTTTAAATTAACTAAATTAACATGTTTAGCAAATTTTGTTTCCTTTTCGAATAACTTAAGTTTTTGAAAATAGTTTAATAGCTACTTTACAGTGATCGATTTACTAGAAGAGGTAGAAAAACTAATTGTTCAGAGGAAAAGTTTTAAAAACAACGGAGGTGTTCTTCTTCATTTCTCAATACCAACTGTTAAAAATTATTTCACAATGATATATCCTTCCCCTCAGGGGGATATAACTATTGTATCTATGGGAATTAGCGCTCCCAGGGGGACTATGTATGGGCCCGAGCTAAAGGTTAGGTAGGCTTTCTTTTTGTTAAAACAACATAGGTTTTTGTTTTGTTAAGGATCATCTTTTTTCGGTTCACTGCTGTCCTGTTTTCTCAGCACCTACTACTTTCTTCTTCAACTTTGATCTTGTTTCATGAACTTCTTTCTCATCTTACTGTTTCTATGCCCTTTCTGCATAGATTCCGCGTTCCCTCAACTCCATACTAAATGGTGCCTTCTTTCTTCCTCTCTTTGGATCTCATTTTTTGAGGATAGGGAGGCTTAAACTAACTAATAATAATAATAATAATAATGATATATCCTACATACCACCAAGTATTTAAGCCCTATGAGAGGTTATTTACTACCTTATTTCATCATTTGAAGGCACCTAAAATGCTGCTCACTAATGATTACAAAATTTTCATCGTATTGGAATATGAAGCAACGAAAAACTGTGAAAAAGTTATGAGAATTTAATTTTCTTTCTAATTTTCTAACTGTGCGATACAGTATTCTTATCGGGTGAGTTCTTTTCCGGGAATTTTTCATTAAATGCTTTTCTAACTTTTTCACTGTTTTTGGTTGCTTCATATTCCCAACGATGAGTATTCTTTGATCTATAGTGAGCTGCATTTTAAGTGTCTTCAAATGATGAAATAAGGAAATGAATAACCTATCAGAGGGTTCAAATACTTGGTGGTATGTAGGATGTATCATTGTGAAATAATTTTCAACATTAGGTATTGAGAAATGAAGAAGAACACCAGTGTTATTTTTAATATTTTTAATTTGAACAATTAGTTTTTCCATCTCTTTCAGTAAATCGATCACTGTAAATTGTTTATTAAACGATTTTCAAAAACTTAAATTATTCGAAAAGGAAACAAAATTTACTACATTGTGACAAGAGACAATTCAAATATGCTAATTTAAAGCAGAGATATAATTAATTAAAAGGTCGGGGATGTTTTTATGCGACACCCGGTATAGGTATTCGTGGTAAATGCACGTTTATGAATTTTTTTCCGGAGCAGCTTTCCACCAAATTAATTTGGAATGGAAAAAACTGGCCGTCGGGCAGTTATTTTTTGTTTAATTTCACTACGATATAAAAAAATTAAGTCTAGTAATACTATGGCAGCTCATACTCAAAATCAAAAAATCATCATACCACTTGAATTGTTTAGTAATGGATTGTAACTTTTTTATTAAAGCAAGTCATATTCCTATACTAAAATAGCAGCGCAAACATCATCATTCATAATAAAGAAATCGTACTAGCTGAATTGTTCATTCTTGAATTTTGTGCACATTTCTTAGAAGCAAATTAAATTTCTTGAACATAATTGCAGCGCAAACTTTAATTTCCAAATTTGAAACATAATGATTTCATGTAAATGAACTATGAAGAATAAATTTAACTTTTAAATGCATAAACATTTTCTAACAATTCACTTCCAAAACATTCAAATTCAAATATAATAGTTGTTAATACATGGATATGTATTTGGAGGTATGAATTTGTTCTTCATACATTTATACTGTATCAAGGCAAAACAATGACAAAATGAATTATACTAACAAACCTCATCCATATTGTGAAGACTGATAAACCCTCAAAATAAAGGTCAACGAAGTAAATTACGAAATAAAAAATAAGAAACAAAATTTTACGAAGCAAATAATTGTACAGATGGATTTCTCATCATTTCAAATTAAAATGCTTACGTATATTTATATTTTTTCTAGCTCAAATACCCCAGTAAACATTTGAGAAAAAACGTTCAAAAATACCATTTCAATTTTGTCTAGTTTGGTAGAACAATATGAATTAAAAGCTATAATATTCTTTCAGCGAAGGTGTAGAAATGGCTAAGTCATCATTACCATCGAAATGCTTCCACATGTATACGAATTAAAACTCTGGATAATAATCTTGCACGATTTCCAGTAACATATCACTTCCCATCACAACGGAGTGCTTGTGAGAGTAAATATTGCATCAAAATCAGATGTTGTCAATGACCGAAATTAGCTACAGTTCAACAGCAAGCAATGGAACGTAATTTACCAGCTATCTCGTCTTAACCAGCAGCGCATCAGAGCTATGCTCAGATTTAACGTCTCCAATGTCGACAGTGAAAAGCTTGTCTCACTAATTATCCCTTTCATTCGCTAAGATTCACTAATACAGTGACTTGAATGATGTTGGTTGGAATCTAGAGGAGCAGAATTGACACTGATCACGTCTCGAGCTGAACTAAGTAACGGTCACGACTCACGAGCGACGAAACACTGAAGTTGAACCTGGGCGCCAAAGCGTCTAAGAGGAGAGGCAGGGGAGGGGGATCCGAGAAATCAGGTCTGAACAGCTGCCAGATGCGCACGCTTCCGAAATCGAAACGTCAAAACTTATCCGAAAAGTTACATGTGTGCGTATCATTTTATTTATTGGTGTGTTCTGTCCTCTAGTATTACCCCCTCAGGGGGATACAACTATTGTATCTATGGGAACTAGCGCTCCCAGAGGGCAAATGTGAGGACCCGAGCCAAAGGTTAACGCAACGAAATGCAACGAAACTCAACGAAACGAAACTCAACGAAACGAAACTCAACGAAACTCAACGAAACGAAACTCAACAAAATTCAACGAAACTCAACGAAACGCAACGCAACTCAACTCAACTCAACGCAACTCAACGCAACTCAACGCAACTCAACGAAACGCAACGCAACGCAACTCAACGAAACGCAACGAAACTCAACGAAACGCGACAAAACGCAACGAAACGTAAATTATTATTATTATTACAATGCAATGATCCCATAAAAATGTATTATGTTTTGTAACTTTGGCACATTGCCAAAGCGACAGCTAAATAGTCTTGGACCGAAGCTGTCGTTAAATGATATTAATAATAATAATAATATTATCAAACGAAAGTTTTTGAAATGGTACCTTACGCATAAAAAGAATTCAATTATCACAATATTTTGTTCATTGAAATTATCAGCATATATTTCGCAGGCCATGACAACCTTATTAGTTATTACAAATGTTTAAATTGAGCATTGCAAATGAATTAGACACAACTAAGTCTTGAAAAGGCGAATGTTAGATTTTATAGCCCATGGAATTTCTTTTATCTCAGCTTGATCCTGAATACTACAAATAATACAGTATATTTTTTTCACCCAGAAGCAAATAGCAGTTAAATTTGGGACTAATCAGACGTGTAAACGGGTAACTAATTGGTTATAAATGCAGTATTTAATATGCACTCTGAAAGGTATTTTACGATTTTACCAAAAAACGAATAACAGCAATTTTATTCTGTATATACAATGCTTTTTTATAGCCGTTCAAAATCAAGTATGTACGTTGCAGACACACGTGCCTTCCATGTGGAAAAATTCATTTAAAGCCAATGTGGTTGCGAATAGGAAACCCCACGTGGAAGCCACGTATCAAATCCAGCATGCAATGTGCTAATATGGCCATGATGAGTATGATCAGTGGCAAATCCATTTTGCCAGCTCAAATCCACGAAACCAGCAACTAACCATATGGTTTCCACGTGACATTGTGTGTAGGGGGTTACCGTAGCGTTCGAAATCTATAAAGATCTCACTAATGCTTATTGTCCAGTAAGTATTAACGAACTTCGACTCTACACTGATTCTATGATAGCATTGAACTGGTTGAACTCAAAGACTCAAAAGTTTGGGAAGATTGAGCGCAAGGGCTCATTGATAAACAATGCATTGGACTCGATCGCGCGCGCATGCGAGATTCGTGCCGTGAAATTTTATCACGTTCAGGGGTCTAGTAACCCGGTCGATTGTCTGACCCGGTGCGTCTCAAGTAGGTTGTTAGCTCAGTCTACGTACATGACGGGCACTAATGTAGAGTCATTAAATGACTATTCTTTTGTACGTATTCCCGAGCAGTCTCAGGGGCCTTTGCTGTGTTTACTACAGTAGTTGTTAATGTTGTCGGTGTGAGTCGGATTAGACCAATTATTGATCTTGGAAAATTTTCTTCATTCGCTAAATGTTACAGAGTGAATCATTATGTTCGTACGTACATTCTTAAGTTGAAAAAGAAAGTTAATGAGAGGTACCCTAGTCATTTTGCTGACGTGAATTTTCATGAATGCTCGTACGAAAATACCTGCTCTGAGGTTATAAAGAGTGCTCAATACGAAAATTACCTGGAAGTTTTGGCATTCTTTTCCAAGCAGACTCCTGAGGCGGGTATCGTGTCTCAGTTGAATTTATTCGTAAACGAGCATGACCTCATCAGAGTTAGGGGAAAGTTTCCAAATTTGAATGCCTCTCATGCTACCAAAAACCCAATCTTGATGCATTAAAGTTGTCCTCTAACTATGTCTTTAATATTAGATTACCATGTGAAGATGCGTCATGCCGGCGTGTACAAGATCTTGCTGCTCTCAGGAAGCAATTTTGGATCACATGTGCCTTCAGTGTTGTGAAGAGGGTTGTTGGTGCATGCCTGGTGTGCAAGAGGGTCTATGGACGAGCCGTTAAAATTAATCAAGACTCTTATAAGGACTTTAGGATTAATCTACCAGAAATCCCGTATAGAGAAATAGCTTTAGGTCACATCGGTCCGTTCCATGTAGAGGAACGTGGTGGTAGCAATAAGGCTTGGATTTTAATCATAACATTCATGTGGTCACGGGCTGTGAATCTCCTCACAAGTCAAAATATTGACAACAAAGCGTTCCTGAGATCTCTGCAGAGTCATATATTTAGATATGGAGTTCCTCAATGAATTGTAAGTGAAAATGGTTCCCCTATTCTCTCCTCTATCAACTTGATCGCTTCGCACCTAAATGACAGTTCTGTGAAGACGTTTTTAACGGAACGGGGTGGAAAGTTCTTAAATTTCTCTCCTTATCCTCCTAACGCCAGTTACTTGGGTGGCGTTGTGGAATCTTTAGTTAAGCAAGTAAAGAACTTAATCTACTCTAAATTTTCAAAAACTCGACTGCCGTACGAACACTTTCAGCTGCTGGCAGCAGAGGCGAAAATGCTAATTAACAAACCGCCGATAGCCTTCAAGGCTTCTTTAAGACAAAATTTTGAACAGGACGCTGCACTGACTCCTGAATTGTTGATAAAGGGATATGACGTTCCCCGCATCGCGGTTATTCCCCAATTGAGTTGCAGAGATATGAATATTAATGACCCTTCCTTTACAGGGGATCGCTCTGCTCACCGTGACCTTTTGTTTCAGCGCTTTGAAAAATTGAAGCGTGTAGAGTCTTGATTACGGGAGTGTTAATGGGGTGAATTTTTACAAAATCTTAGAGATGCTGCTTCCTCTAAACCTGGTATTAACGCCCCTAGGTAACATTTCGAGCTAAAAATTGGTTATTCAGTCCTGGTGAGGAATTGGTTTACCAAACCTTCCTTCTATCCCCAAGGTCTAGTTGCGGCTATTGAGAAAAACGATTTGGGCGAAGTAGTCGCTGTTACCATTTGCAAAGCAATGGGGAAACTATCCGTCGTCAAGTAACTGACGTGATCTTTCTTGAACGGTGCGCAAGTGTGAACAGAGTAGCTCTTCCAATAATAGTAGGCCGGCTCGCAGAGCAGCGCAGATCTGTGAAGAGCGTAACATTAAATTGGCTAGAGATGGTCAATCTTAAAATTTTTAAAATGAGGAGATTCCAGCGGCCGGGCCCAGTGTACAAAATTCTGATGGAAACTGGTAGAGTCCATGTTTTATCCGCTTTACTGCATGGCTTGCTGACCAACCCAGCCGAAGAAAACTTCCTGGTTTTCCGAGACTGCTGGAGCAGTTAGAATACAGCCTCCATTCAGCATTAACCTATCTCCGCGGGTGAAAACTTTCTTCCAATAATAATGAACCAACTTGTTATGTCACCTTCAACCTTTCACTAGTTCATGGAAAGGCACAGAAAATGCCTAGTGGAACGTAATTCATGCAGAGCTTGTTAAAGCTCAGTCATTTCACAATCATTTTTTGCATATCATACGTCAAAATTCATCAGTAAACAACAGCGGCGGAAGTGTCACGAATTGAAGGTGCCGTGACAATTTGGATGAGACTAGTGACAGGCGTCTTAAAGTACAAAAAAAGTGATAAACTGATAAATTTTCTAATTTTATGCTTATATATTTTTATTACAAACCGAAACAGTTGATCGAGATTCATGAGCAAAGGTGAAAAAAGCCTGGAGGCTCGTCAGCCTCTCGGCCAGCAAAAACAAATAGCCACACCACTCCTAGAAGTTTCCACAAAAATGAGGGAGGCAAGGCTCAATCTCACTTGGAGATACCCAACTCGGCCCCAGTTTCGTCAAAGTTTCAACAGAAGCGAAAGCGTACTTCTCCCCCGAGTTCCTCTTCAACAAGAGGATTAACAAATTGGACAAAAATTCAACCCAGTAGTAGGCAAGATTGCAACGATAGCCTAATCTCAATAGACTCCTCTCCACCAGGTATTCTGTCAGAGACAGAAGGACCTGGTATAAACTAGGTACAAAATCAGGAGGGTGCACCAAGGGGCCAACACAAGATCAGACGGGACAAAGCAAAAGGAATGCTCAAGAACCTCACTTTGCCCAAATGAACTTGTCTGACCCTGCCCTCCTGGAAAATATCCCTAACTCTACTAAAACTGCACACATTAAATGCCTAGATCCAAACAGGAAAATATCTCAAATAAACCCTTTTAAGCTAGCCAAGGCTATTGATCTGATGTGGGGTGAGGTGGAGGGGATATATGCAGCACCTTAAATCAGTGGCTCTATTTATTACTTGCAAGACTCGAACTCAGCAGCTCTTCCTACTTTCTGCGAAAACAATTAGAGTTGATCCATCAAATGAAATTCACATTCCGGTATCCATTGCTCTGAATTCTCAATCAGCACAAGGATAACTGTATGCTCCAGAGTTAATGGGGAACCCATGAAGGAACTGCTTGAATGCCTAAAGGAGCAGGGAGTGATAACCATTAGAAAACTCTTAAAAGATCCGGGACTTTCCCATGTCCCTCTCTTTGTAGTTACCTTTTTCGGACTAACTACACCTCCCTTCCTAAACATTATATACAGTCGTTATAAAATAGATCCATACATTCCCAACCCACTCCGCTGTTATAGATGCTGCCGCTGGAGACACGGTTCAGCTTTTTGCAAAAGCGCACAACGCTGCAGCCGATGTGGCCAAAAAGGACACAGTGGTCTGGTCTGTAAAGAACCAGAAAGGTGCATTAACTGCAGTGGACAGCATGATTCACTCTCCAAAAACTGCCCAGTGTACATCAAGGAAGTGCATATCTGCCAAATCTCTGCGGAACGAAACGTATCATTTATTGCAGCAAGAAAGCAAATTGAAAGTCCCACTCTGATCGTGGGCAGTCACAACCAACCAGAAATTCTGGAGCAAATTCAGCCTCTTCTGATGAACTTAGTCAAACAACCTTGGATTTTCCCACGCTCCCAAAGCAACAAACCCGAGTCCATATGGGGAAACCAGCTACAAATAGTGAGGTGGATGGTTGTGTGAATTCCTCTTTCTCACAACAGGAAATGGTGGGAAGCTCCTACTCATCCATGTGTATCACTCCTGGGCAAATATCATCAAATCACAATAAAGATATCACTGCAAAGGAAAGTGACCCATTGGTGGTGGAGCAGAGAATGCTCAAGTGCCCTTAAAAACAAAAGAATCGCTCTTTCCATATAAAGAAGGCACTCAGAAAATTTCAAATTACGGATTGAAAACAAGCAAAAATCAGCTTTTCTGAGGTACAGTATACCATTCTGAAAACATGCCAAACAGGCTGGAGAGGATTTGTCTCTTCCATTTCTGTGGGTTTTGACTCTTCAACAGTGTGGAGGAAGGTGAGGAGTCTGAAGTCCACTCCCAGGCCGGTACCCACCTCACTGTTGGAAAAAAGCGTTCTTCCTACTTCTGAGATCCAAGTAGCAAACACTCCAGCATACAAATTTGCAAACAGGGGTATTCCTAACTTACCTGTAGGGCTCTCTAGTGATTTTTATCAAGTAGATAGATATAACATGATTTGGAACAATGAAAGTAAACCTAGCTCCGAGCTAAAGGGCGCCCTAAAAAAAATGCAAACCTCTTCCTCTGGTCCTGATGATACAATATTGCCATGCTTAACCAACTTACCTGAGCCCCAGCTATTAAAATCACTGAAATTTTTCAATTTTGTCTACACCCACGGCCTTCCTCGACAATGGGGACACGCTCACATTCTCCCAATCCCTAAACACGGCAAACCAGCATCATTAGCATCATCATATAGGCTTATAGCTCTCACCAGCGTCCTATGCACAAAAATGGAAAGAATTTTAGTACGTAGACTATTGCAATTGCTAGAAGACTCTCATTTTCTAAATAGAAACCAAAGTGGATTTCGCCCCAAGTTCTCAACATACGACTGTCTCTTCAGGTTGGAATCGCACATACGCTCAGCTCTTATGCTGGATGACAGTGCAGTCTCAGTCTTCTTAGATATTTCCCGAGCCTTTCATTCAGTTAATCATACCCTTCTACTGAATAAACTGGTATCCATGGGAATAAAGGGAAATACGTTCCTCTTTGTCAAGGGCTTCCTATTTTATAGACGAATACACGTCAAAAACCTTGGCTCGCGTTCTTCACCCTTCCGCATAACAAGAGGAGTTCCGCAGAGGTCAGTTCTAAGGCCCACCCTTTCCTCATTTTCAGAAATGATATCTTTGAAAGCTGCTCAGAACAGATTCAATATTCTATATATGCAGATGACTGTGCACTGTGGGCTGCAAACCATAACATTGACGAGGCTATCAAATTGCTTCAAAAAGCCTTAAACGCCATAGCAGCATGGGCCAACAAATGGGGGCTCACCCTTTCACCTGCAGAATCAAAAAGCATGATATTTACCACAAAGAGAAAACTCTCCCCTCAAAAATTGAAACTAAATAATGACCCAATAGAATATGTCTCAGCACACAAATTCCTAGGCATGACACTGGACAACAAACTCTCCTTCAAAAACCACATCAAGGACTTAAAAAACCGCTGTAAGAAGGACTTACGCCTCCTCCAAATAGTAGCAGCAAACAAATGGGGCGCAGACTTCCTCACTTTCAGATCCTTATACTCTTCTCTCATACTCTGCAAATTAGACTGTGGCTCTTTTCTCTTTCACTCGGTGGCGAACTCCACCCTTGAAATCCTTCACCGCATCCAATACGCCGGAGCAAGAATAATGCTTGGGGCCCTGAGATGCACCCTGGTTCTTTTGCTGGAAGCAGAAGTAGACTTGCTCCTCTTGATTTCCGTAGGCAGTTGCTGCTAGCAAAATATGTCACCCGTGTTCTTACCAACAACAACCATCCGGTCCGCGAGGAAATCTGTGCTTACTATCCCTTTAACTTTCACTCTATTTAGTGCCGGCTACTTCCAATAACAGCAATCTTGCTCAGACAATTCCAAGAAATTGAAATGAAGATTTCAAATATTCCTGTCATAAACAGAAACAATCTCTTCTGCTTTCCTCCAGCGGAAGTTCATGACTCCCTTCACAAACACTCGAAGCTCTCCACACCAGATGTCTCGTGGAGGCAGCTGTTTTTGAACTTCGAGCATAGCACAAATCGCGCACAACTGTCTTCTGGGATGGGTCCAGAGCGCGAGGCCAGAGTGGAGTAGCTACCTGGTGTGACCCTGATAGTCTTCTAGCCCACTTTCCAAACTATTCATCTGTATTAACAACAGAACTTTATGCAATATATGCTGCAATCTCTTTCTTCTCCAAACATAGAGGACAATACATTATCTTCACTGACTCTCTAAGCTCCATCCATGCCCTGCAAAATCTACACAGATCCTCCCATTTTCTTGCTCTGCTCATGTCAAACTCTCTTTTTAAACATCCAAACAAATCCATCATAGAATGGGTCCCCTCACATGTGGGCATAAGGGGAAATGAAAAGGCAGATGAGTCAGCCAAAGCAGCAGTCAAAATTACTTATATTACCCCTGTAGGCATGTCCTCCAAAGAAAGTGGAAGCTTTCTTCTCAGTTACTACCAATCTAAACGGCAGTCCGAGTGGACTGTTTCTACAGTAAGCAGGTGGTCGCACCTACCAAAATTAGGGACTGCACCTTACCTATCCCTGCCGCAACGGGAGCAAGTGACCCTTTCGCGTCTCCATCTGTGTGTATGCCGACTGACTCAGCAACACCTGTTCAACCGAACCACGCCGGCGATGTGCTTCACATGCTCAGAGAAATGGACAATAAGCCACTTGCTGCTGAAGTGTCCGAGACTCGCCACTGCCCGCAGATTTTTGCTTCAGACGTGTGCAGAACTAGAAATAGTGCCTACTCTACAGTCCCTTCAAGCAGATAACATCAATCCAAAGTGGTTGATTAAATTCTTGCAAGACATCGGTGCTACCGAATTGATTTAAACATCCCTCAAAATCTGCTGTGATCAAGGCCCCTATGCCCCAGTAGGCAAGGGGCCAAAACTCAAGACAAGGCTAAACAACAGCTAGTCGTAGAGAGCGGTTGTGCGGGCACACGTTAGTTATCGCGAAGCGCCTAATTTTCAGTGTTATATTGTTGAAAAAGTGCACTGTGATTTCTTAGTTATCTCATTGAATATTCTAGTGATTCGTTTTGTGTTTAAAGAATGCTACATCTGCTTGTGCACCTATTACGACTGGTTGAATTCAATCATGTTGCTGTGTTCCACAGCAACATCTCTCTGATACATTTATTCTCATTTGTTTGGCGGTGATTACCAGAAAGACATTCGTTCTAAAGCCTGTTGAATGTTATGATTTAGTTTCAGTGAAAATGACCAGATATCATTTAAGCGTGGAAACTTCAACAAACTTGAGAACCCCGTAGCGTTCGTTTCGTACGTAAAAAAAAAACTTGCACGCTGATTGGTTAGAGCTGCCTTATCCCAGCATCGTCAAGGTGACCATGGCTTTGAAGTTCATGGACAAACTGCCGGTCGCTAGTTTCGTGGTGTGTGATCCACCACATTTTGAATTCTCCATAATTCTCCGAGGAAATTTAGAGTGTGATTATTGCTGATTGATGAATGAAATGCTGTGAATTTCTGGTACTCAATTTTCGACGATGCACACACGTAAAGAAATAATTAAAGAAGAATTAAAATGATTGTGAAGTGAATGCAAACCCATTTTCTTTGTAGTTTCGTGTGTACATGGATTAATTCTTGAGGAGAAATAAATATTGAGTTGAGGATGGTTAACGAATAGTCAACGACCGTGTATTATGGTAAGCTTTCAGTCATATATGGTGACATTATTTAGCTGAAAATTGTACATGTATCAAAGACACTGAAGAAAATTTATATACTGATCAATCATGCTCATGAACAATAAATCTTGCTAGGAGAAATTTATTCAGTCACTCATGGCTATGATTGATATATCTTGCTTACCAAAATTTAGTTATTTAATCTTGCCCTACAAATTTTTATTTTTATTTGATAATGTTCGTTTTAGTTATATGTATTGAAAAAATCCAGTAGAAAAGGTATTAAAAATTTGAATTGTCTTACATTTTGGCATGGGCTAAAGTCATTATTTACATTTTTAAAATTGTAAAACTTTTATCTTTATTTTGAACGTCATTATGTTTTTACAGCCATCAATTGCTTCAGCCAAAATGTTGGATAATTAAGTTCTTAGTTTTTTGCCTTTGCTACTATTTTTTTACCTGTGTTTTTAGTGTCATGATTTTAGAATGTCCCCCGAATTACATTAAAAGTAAATGAGCTTTTTTGCACTTTGCAGGTAAAATGAATTACTGACAGTGTTCCCTCTGCTCTAATGAGTCCAGGTATCTTGCAACACTTCTTAAACGTTATTCTACTGAACATGAGCATATGCCATATTTCACAGTGAGATGTGGCATTGCTGGATGTGTGAGTTCTTATCAGTTTTGAAATCTTTAGGACCGCAAATATGTGGGAAACATAAATAAAAAGTTGAAATGCATGAAAATATTGAAGATGAAATTCTGCAAAAAAAGTGATGAAGAAAGTGAAGTCAGTGATAACCCTGCAGAGACTGTTAGTCAAATAGACAAAAGCATCAGTGAGATAACAACTTTTCTCCTGCAGATCCGAGAGAAGCTAAATGTTTCTGAAAAAACGTCAGCTGCTGTTATTGAAAAATTTGAAGGGTTAGTCGATAAGTGTTTTGCTGAAACTAAATTTGCAATTGAAGAAAATAATTTGAACATCAGTGAAGAGCAGAAAAACCCGATACTAGACCCTTTCAGTAAATTTTGTGAAAGTTTAGCAGCCTGCAATACTGTTCATAAACAACAAATGCAATTTCAAAAGCATAATTTTGTGTGCCCAAAGAAAATTCGACTAAGGGTAAGGATACAGTTACGTATATTCCCATAATTGAAACAATTAAGATTTTAGTGAAAAAACATTTTTTTCATATGTAATGAATCCTACTCAAAATAAGAGAGGTTTCATACATAATTTTGAAGATGTGGCATTTGCCAAGAAAATAATTTCCTCAGTCAAAGTAACTGTCTTAAAGTTCAGTTATACATAGATGATTTTCAAATCGTTAATCCACATGGAAATAAAACAGGCAAACATTAAATATGTGCGCTGTACTGGAGTTTGGAAAGCATCCCTGCTCATCTTAGGAGTAAACTACACGCAATTCAATTGCAGTGTTTAACAAATAGTTCAAATATCAAGAATATATTAGGAACGCTATTTTGAAAGTTTTCATTGAATTTAAGAAAATATTGGAGTCTGAAGGTTTAAAGATAAACTTCCAAAATAAAGAGTACAAATTTGTTGAAACAATTTCAATGTTAATTGCTGACATTTTGGCTGCTCATGAGTTGGGAGGTTTTATGGAAAGTTTCACAGCTTTTTTGTAAATGCAGGTTTTGTAATGGCACTAATGAACTCATAAAAAACACTTCAAAGAGAATTTTTTCATTGAAAACTCCTGAATCTTATAATGATTAAAATTGGTTAAAGACAAGAAAGACTTGAACACTGTATATATATATGGCCTTATAAATAGTTGTCCCTTAAATGTGCTTGAAAATTTTCACATCTAATCGAATTCACCATCAAACCTAGCTCATGACATATATGAAGGTTTTGGGCTGGATGTAATGAAAGCTGTCATTGATCACTGTCTAAAAGAAAAGTACTTTGATTTAGAATATTTCAATGAAAAGTTTATAACTTTTCCCTACTCCGAAATTGATTTGAGAAATAAACCAGGATGCCTGAGTATTGCTAGAGGAAAAATAGTTATTAAGCAAACAGCTTCACAATCTCGCTGTTTGATCAAGCTACTACCTCTATTTGCTAAAGGAAAAATTCCCAAAACTGATCAGAAATGGAGCAATTTTTTTGATTTCCTGGAAGCGTTGGATTTCATTTGTGTACCATTTCTAAATGTGGGGCAAATCATGCACATGAAAAATTTAATCACTGAGTTTTTAGAAGAGTTTTTTCCTCGCTACATATCAGTCAATGTAAAACCAAAAGCACATTTCTTAATTCATTATGGCTCGCAGTTCAGAAAGTTTGGCCTTTTTATGAATCAATCTACTCCTCGGGATGAAGGAAAGCACAGCTACTTGAAGAGTACTATAGAACATTCAAAAAATTACAGAAATCCTGCTAAAACTATGGCCTACCGACACCAATATCTGCAATGCCTTTATAATATTTCTGACAATTGTTTGATGCAAAAAACTGTGTTTACAAAATCGGGCTACAAAATTGAAACATCTGAGTTGAACGAAAGTATTAAAGTCCTCCTTGAGCAAGAGTGAAAGTGTCAGAAGTCATTATTTCAAAGACTGTGGTTCACCATGATGTAATATGTTCTAGAGGCTTAGCTTTAATAATTGGCAATGAGGAGGAGATAAAATTTGGTTATTAAGAGGATATTATCTATGTGAATGGAACAGTTTATTTTCTTGTGACTAAATTGAATTACTGCTATTTTAACAACCATATTCATGGATACGTTGTGGAAAAACAAATGAATGTGTTCTCAAAGCATCAGTGAACTTAATATCAGAATTTCCTCATTCATTATACCACATTTCCAGTGAATTTTTTGTTTGTGTTCTCAAACATTACATTCAGAATAGCTGATGACTGATTTCGAAAGAATGGGTCTTTATGTTACCGAGTACAAAGATAGGAAGGTGCGGCTCAAACATGATCCAGGTAAAGAATTTATTGTGAGTGCAATTCATGAGATCAAAAACCACAATATTATTGTGCCTGACGAAAAATGCAGAATTGAGCTGTACAGCAAAGAACTCGTTATCTATTATTCAACCAAGGAAGCTGACCTTCCGAACAATGGCCTGATGAAACTAATTTTTGACTCACCAATTGGATCATCGAGTGCTTGTAATGAAGCGACTCCGTCAACTAGTGGTTTAAGTTCTCTCAATCAGCAAGCAGGATATATGTGAGTTACCACATTACTTGTGGTGCTTATAAATTTTTGCTCAACGAAATTCTTAGTATAATTTGTTCATGAATATGTCTTCGTTTGCTTTCAGGTTAACTTTTCTAATGTTATATTAATAATTAGAACTTGTTTCAGATTATCACTAATTCAATTTCAGCAGTTAGTTGTTGGCTAGATATGAAAAAGAAATTTTTTATTCTCGCTCAAGCTAGGGCATTGAACATGATTGATTACTCTATTTGCAGATGAATGTATTTGTACTTATATTGTGTGGTGTAATGTTTTCTTATGGAATTGTGTGAAGAAATTTTTGTATAAAAGACCTGATTGTAACTGTTCCCAGGATGCATTCAAAACAGGGCATGAAACAACTATTTCCTGAAAAGTTGGTTACATTGAAATAATCGTGCACAAGTTCCCCTTCAAATAGCGGATAGTGTTTTCATTTCATTCTGCAATTCCTCTCATATGTCCATGTACATGACGGTTCCTCCAGGTTCCTTGCTCTGGTCCCATCCTCATCAGAGGAAATAATTCAGGGGTTGGTAATCCTGTATATCTTCTACACTATGTGTCTTCAGCATTTATAACTGTATCTTCATTTCATTTCCATGAATTTTTCTTTTGAAATCTATTACAAGCATCCACAATCATGAGCCCTTTTCTTAGATCCTTCTTTGACTCTAATTACGACAGTATAATCAACTAACAACACACAACTCAGTCGTGTGTCTTCAACTTCCCATCCCAAAATATTCAATCTGAGTTGAATCACATATTCTTGTGTGTAAAGCTTGACAGCAATAAAAACCAATTGCAACCAAATGCCACTAATCAAGCAGTGATCTGCGAGATTTCTGAATAGCTAGTAGATTGCACTAGTTTTTTCACATAGGTAATTGAATTGGTGTTCTCATGCAGACTTCCCTTATTTTCTCACTTCTACCAACTTCTTGCAGGGTGTAAAAAATCAATTCAAGGTCGACACTGTCATTTGACTTTTTTCATAAAAAAACCAAGCACATCTTTCTTTTTCCAATATTCTCGTCACTTTTATTTAAAAAAAGGAAATTTACTGTATTCTATCATTTTATATAAAATGCTGCAAAAGATATCACTCACTTTTACATAAATACATACACACTCAAATTTATATATGTAAGTATATAGGTATATTGAAGTGTATATAAATATATCTATATTTGTGCAGTGTACATGAATATTTGTTCTATACTTCTCGTATATTTCTATCAATCACTTCTGAATATCATCTATACTGCTCCGGCCATACATCTAAAACTCATACGGAATTTTATTAGGGTAGCACGTTCCTATTTTATATTTGCCTTCTTCAGAGAAACATGATGAGGAATTATGGCTGTGCTATGTGTGGAACATGGTGTTCATGAATACCATTTTAGCGTTAGGTTTGTTTTGTGTAATTGCGTTTGTGCCTCACAAGCAAAATGGTGATGAAAACATCAAACTTAAATGCCTTGTCTAGTTTTACTCTGTTTTTGCAAAATGTAATTTTCTGGTTTGAATTCGATCGAAATAAGAAACTAACTTCTGTATCGCATCTATAATAGTTGTTTGGGCTTTAATTGCAGGAGCCTTAGCGACAGCCAAATCCAGAGCAAAAAAAATCCAAGCCATGAATTTGCGTGGTATGGAATCCAAGGCTGGCCTATACAGTTCACAATTCAAGAGAGAAAAATCCCTGAAACCCTGAGACAATCAATTCAATCAGGAGTTTGTCTAGATAAGAAGGAGCGGTCTGCACATTTCAATTTCCTGTATGAAAAATGACCCGCTATGCATAGTAGGCATATTAGCTTATGTAGGCATATTGAAAAATGTATCATACATTTAAGTTTTGCTCTCCCAATTTCGGGTAAAGCATTGATCCGAATTAATGTAATTTTATCGATAGCCAGTGTAAGTGACCTCAAATTAGCTTCCTATAACAATTCCTAAGAATAGTATGACATATAACTAAAGAGCAAGCATGCTGTGTGGAAAACGTTTGTTTCATTGTTCCTATTTTTTAGTTATCCTACTCCAAGGAATTATGACGAAGCAGCTACAGCTCTACTAAGGAAATTTCCTCAGCTGAAGGAGTGTTCATCAATCGGTGATGCCATGGTTACGAAAAACACTAGGCAATTGGGGAGGAATGTAAAAATCGAACGGCCGAGAGCATTTACTGTGAAACGTACAATTTCAGCACGACATTTCTTTTCAACAGAAACAATGAGATTAAGTACTGGTGTAGGTAAATATGCTACGGGCGGCCACAACTTTCGGAGAAGACCAATGCGGCGCTGCCTTCTCCCTCCAACTGCCGTTTAACGTCTCCTGGCAAAGTAAGGGGAGTACGTTTAGCTTTTGGATCTTCAAATGTACTAAACTTACTCATAGGGCGAAAGCCCGATGAGTAATAATAGGGCGAAAGCCCGAAAGAGTAATAATGGGGCGAAAGCCCGAAAGAGTAATAATGGGGCGAAAGTCCGAAAGAGTAATAATGGGGCGAAAGCCCGAAAGAGTAATAATGGGGCGAAAGCCAGAAAGAGTAATAATGGGGCGAAAGCCCGAAAGAGTAAATAACAGGGTGAAAGCCCGAACAGCAAATAATAGGGCGAAAGCCCGAACACCAAATAATAGGGCCAAAGCCAGAACAGTAATAACAGGGCGAAAGCCCGAACAATGATAACAGGGCGAAAGCCCGAACAGTAGTGACAGGGAGAAAGCCCGAACAGTAATAAGAACTCTACGTTAAACTAACACCTATTTGTCAGGAAAAATTAGGGGTCGACTGGCCTATAAGCTCCATGGACACCAACTCGCTAGCAGACATGCGCCCAGTCCAAGAGTGACGAACCTCAGAGTCCATAGAGTTGGGAGCTCCTCCGACGGCAGATGGCTGTGGCGAGCTTGCCGGAGTCGTGTTGTTGGACGGCTCACAGCTTCGGCATCGCACCATCCCGACGCCTACAGATGCGTAGGACTCCCATTTCCAGCGCAAGACCACCAGACGAGCGAAGGCAGAGCGAAGCAGCGCGGTGACTGCGATCTCAGCCTCTCATCTACCCGTCGCCTAGAAACGTTGCAGTGGAGCTCAAAGCTTAGGCACGAAGAAAATTAGTCCAGCGGCCGAACAACGTAAAAAAACCTGCGGCGACAGGAAAGTGCTACCCACGGAGTCAGTAGCTGGTAGTTATGTTCTGCTAGTATTACGGCCAGATTGCTCGAGCAGAGCTTTTTCTGCTGTGTATAGGAAAGCTACAGTAAACTGGATACTGTACACTGCATCTCGCCAAACTTAAACTAGGAGCAATCTACTATAGTGTGCCAGGACTACTTTAAAACCCGTCGACCAATCTTAGATCTTTATTTTATATAATGGTAGTTATGGAAATTAATAATAAACTTCAATTGGTTCTATAGAGAAGGAGGTTTTTTACTGAAAGTTAGAGATGTCAGTAGGAATCGGATTTCAAATGCGGTCTGTGGTTAAAACTGGACTATGTCACAGTTGATGAAATGCCAAATATTGATTCAAAATATGACCCTCAGTGTAATGATACAACATTGTGGGTCCATTTAAGTTCTTCAAGTGGACAGAGCCTATTTAAGAAAATATTGAACCACAAATAGACATTTACGTAATGGAAAGAAAATACTTTATCATTAACATCGTTCACAAAACTGTAGAGTACCAATTTCTAACCAATAATTATATTAAGCAATACTGTGTTACTGTATCAATTTCCATGCTCTATAATAAAGTATAAAAAAATTCAGGGAAGCTCGTGTTTGTCATCATTGTTGGAAGTCTCAGTTTTTTATCCTATTTGAATTTTTCATTTATGTCAGTGCAAACTTTCCGTTTTGCAGGAGCTGTGGAAGATCAGACTTTCTACGAAGGCTCGCAACTCACGACGGAGGAAGGATCATTCCCTGCCTGTGGATGTTGAGAAGAGGACTAAGAAATATGGACCTGAAGGAAGCAGCGTTGGTCAGTCACACAAAAGTAAACCAGCGTATGGAGCACCAAATTACTTGCCTGAAAAACCAAATTTAGAAGATGATGCGTATGTTAAAAAACGCATAAAATTTCTTCGAAATGAAAGGGGCAAAGATTATACCAGAGACCCCCGAAAAATTGAAGTCAGTTTGAAAAAAACATTTCATCATGGCCGATAACTAATTGTTACGCAAAAAATAACAATCCCAGCTTTGAACGAAGTCTATCCCATTTTGTTCGACTCCACACAGGTGAGAAAACTCTTTGGAAATAAGTTAGTGCCGGTGAGATGACTTCTCAAGGGTGTGGGATAGGAAATTGGTTTATTTAAGTTTGGTTATTGTTCCTATTGTATGTTAATGGAGACTAGTGCTCCCGGGTTGGATACTGTTATGGTATCTCAGCTCGAGATAGGCAGTTGAAGCATCTATCTAGTCTCTATTGCATTTTTCTGTTTTCTGGCTTTTCTGTTTTCTTTTCTTTGTCTTTTCCTTCGTTTATTTCCTAACCTGCTGTTTTTATCCAGATTAGATTAGATGTTAGTTTAAAAGCATCCCTAAGCAGAAGACAGACGTTCCAAAGGAAGGAAAAAGAAGGCATCATTTAATAGGAAGTTTAGCTAGCCCGAAATCTATGCATAAGGCGTATAGTAACAGTATATTGAGAAAAAGATCCTTAAACATGATAAAGGTTGAGGAAGAAGGTAATAGGTGCTAAAAAACAATACAACTGTGAACTGGAAAAAAAGATTATCCATAACAAAACCAAAAATAAAGCTTACCTAGCTTTAGATGAGACCTCACATGTCACGAACTCCCATAAATAAAATAATTATATTCCCCCGAGGAACGTAAGGTATCCATTTTGAAACACACCTTATGCAAAGATCATTGTATAATAATTATACAATTACCAATTGTGTAATAATTTCACGACTATCAATTTTATAATTGAGCAATGATACAATTGCTTCACTAATCAAGTAACACGGTTCACTGAGTCCATATTAAATGGGTCCCCTAGTGGCTTTCTTGCGATATCTTTTTTTGGGATGTCTTGAACTAAATAATATAGTAATTTAAATTGTAAGAACATTATCATTGCCCTTTCAAGATTGCAGCCCTGTTCCCTTTCTTTTTTAAATTGAATGCACCAAAACCTAACTAACAGCCTAAGTTCTAACCTTATCTTACCATTCGAGTTTTAACGCTGAGTAAATTGTAGAAATTTGTGAATTTGTGAATTATAGAATTGCATTTGTGCATGTCTGCTGTGCAAATCCCATACGCTGGAAAGAGAGAGGCATGCGTTAATCCATGTAATGAAAATTTTAGTTTTCGAAAGTTTCTCACGGCGCTGATAATGAAAATAAAAGTAATAATCACCATAAAACAGCAACAGCCGAGACGAGGCTCGAAATGATGTATGAAATAACATTTTTGCTGTTCTAGGTAGATGATAACATAAAACCGTGATTTTTTCAGATCTGCTACGAATTCGCAAGGATCACTGAGATGGACATCATCGCTGCCATGCGAGCCAATTTGATGCAATATGCAGAAGGAATATTACAAGTGTCTCGTACACCGTATGAGATAGTTCTTTCTCGTTGTGAAGAGGAGCAAAAAGGTGAGATCTTTTTTTAACATGTAGGGAATTCAAAACTTGTTCCTTCAGCAGTTTTTCTCGTACAATTAATGAACAATCAAAATTATACATTCGTCTTCTGAAGCCAGTCGATACAAATCAAAGCGAAGGTTTGGCTGGAAGCAAAAAATTCAACTTGTCGCGGCTTTAAAAAATAAAATTTAAATCGGTGTTATTTCATTGTCAGTTCTCCTATTTCAGAGTTGTTGGCTGGCGCAGCAGTGAGCAAATTACCAGGTATTATGAATGAAACCCTGGATTTCAGTGCTGTTCCGGAGGTAAATATATGTGACGTATGTAAACTTAATGTGAAACTTGAGCAGCTAATACCAATTGAGTATGGTTTCATGCAAAAGAAGTGTTCGGTGTGCATTCTTAGGTTAAGAAGGTATTTTTAGCCTATCGTGCTTGTGTACTGTGAGAGAAAATTTTATATATAACCCACTGATAAACTGAAAGATGAATTGAATTTAGTCTTTACATTATTCCTGAAAGCAGTGCGTGGATAGTAGTAACCTTACAAACCACAAAAAAGAAAATTAATGAAATTATCAAAATTTCCTGTTGGTATAGATCAAGTTTTTGGAGGATGTAGGTCATACAGATATTCAGCTTTTCTCTTTTTACCTCTCCTCAGGAGGATACAACTATTGTATCTATGGGAATTAGTGTTCCCATTGGGAAAATGCCAGGGCCTGAGCTCAGAGTAAGGTAGAACTTCTTTTTGTTGAAATAAAATGTTTTCTGTTATGTTAGGACTATCATTTTTTCGGTTCACTGCTGTCATATTTTTCAGCACCTACTACTTTCTTCCTCAACTTTGATCTTGTTTCATGAAATTCTTTCTCAACTTACTGTTTCAATGCCCTTTCTACATAGATTCCGCGTTCCCTTAACTCCCTAATTAATGGGGCCTCCTTCCTCCCTCTCTACGAAACGCTCTTTTTAGCTGTTGGGGAAGCTTAAACTAACATGTTATGTGACTAATAATCTCTTTTTCCCTAGGTGTCATCACCGATGATCCTCTTTGAAAGTCCAAATTTGCTTCCAGCCTCTCGCAGAAGACTTGTGGCTGAAGGAGAAGAAGTCTGCGCTTTTAAGGGGTCTATAGCTGGTGTGGCAGCATGGCTTGCGAGTTAGTACTGTTTCGACTGCAGCTATCCTAAGTGTTGCAGTTTAACCCTACATTTTCTACAGCGAGAGATTCTTGGCCTCAAGGATCAAACAAAAGCTCCTCTTACTGTAATGACGACTTTCCATAAAGTAAAACTCGCTCAGGTAAGTGACCACTATGTCACATCTTTGGATTAGTTTGGTTTAAAAATTGGATCACAGAATTATAACAAGTTGAACAATCCTATTTTTGAAAGAAAAGGGAATATCCATGCAAATTTTGACAATCGGATAATTCAATTTCACATACATGCTGTACATTTGTGGTTGAATATTGGATCATTAAATATAGGTACTGACGAGCCCACTTTTAACTCACAGTCAACTGAGCACTCTCTTCTGTGTAACTAAAATGATGAAATTCGCTGAACTCATTTACTCATCACCAAACCTACCGATTTATTTAAAAGTGTTTTTATTCAAACACTCATTTGTACCACTCATTAACAAAGAAAAACAACTTCATCATCGAGCAGAATTCCCAGCCGAAGTCGGCAGTCATGACCTATTCCCTTTCCTTAGCTATGAGGAATTTTCACTGTTCCCATTACCACGTTTTACTGGTGCCGAACTGAATTATTATTATTTGTGTATCGTGAAGAGAACAGAACATAGACAAGGATTTGATAAATATTACTTGCACTTAGTGAGTATTCTAGCCTACCCACACCTTCCCTAGGTGGGACTGTTAGTATACCCACTAGGAGTTATAACTCATTACATATGGTGCATGTAAAT
Organism: Platorchestia sp. MABIK; assembly: GCA_014220935.1. NCBI lineage: Eukaryota > Metazoa > Arthropoda > Malacostraca > Amphipoda > Talitridae > Platorchestia > Platorchestia sp. MABIK. The sequence continues at coordinate 42,476 of JACJUY010002973.1, read as the reverse complement.
TTGATAAGTGTGGTTATAGGATTATTTATTAATTTGTTGTCAGTGGGTAGAACCAACGGGGAGGGCGCCCACAGGCATCTGGGTCTTTTATATTTTGCTTTGAAATTTAAATTTAACATTACTGCGTGTATAACAGGAAAAAGCCAACCTGCCCCCTTGATTTATCTAGGGGACCCACCCCTTGAAACTCATTACAATGCTGTGTGAAGAGTGTCCGACGGGAGTTGATCTGGAGAGGATGGAAGTATCGCTACATGGAATGAGAGATGAAGACAGCGGCAATCCTCACGGTGAAATGGAGCAGAGGAACAGAATTGAAGACTTTCGAAAGAGGATTGAAGGAGCAATTGCTTTAATGATCGATGGGTCTGCGGAGAGTCGAGAAGCCACAGCTGCGGAAGTGAGTGGTGCTGGTGGTGTGAGTAAGGTTGAGGGACGGCTGAGGCGAATCGAGGAAGCAGTGTTGATGGCACAATCGGACACACCTGCAAGACAAGTTCTACTAACGGAGAAAAGGAAAGAAGCCCTAGAAAAGAGAAAAAGAAATACGTACCCCTAGTTGTGAGGGACGTTGAACAATATTTCCCAAAGTATTTCTCAGTCACATTTAAAACAGGAAGGAAGAGAACTATCAATCCATTTAACATCATAGACAAAATCAAAGAGATCACTGGAGCGAAACCAATAAGAATATTCAGCATGGGCCGTGAGATGATGATGGTGGATGTGCGAAGCGCGGTGCAGGCGGAAAGGATAGTTGGCGTGACTTGAGTGGAAGGTGTACCGTGCCAGACGACAGAATACGGCCGATTTAACCACTCAGTCGGCTTAAGATATATCAGTGACTTCGACATTGCTGATCTCGAAGAATATTATTCAAATGTGGCCTGCAGAAACAGTACAACGTAGAGAAAGTAACCAGAGCAACCTTCATTAAACCAAGATACCCCGAAACGCAAGCTTTTTTTGATAACATTCCGGCAACCAACAGTTCCAAACAGCATCTATATCCCCGGAGAAAGACGAGACACCAATTTAATTAATAGTAAGCCAATGATGTGCTTTAACTGTCACGCGTACGGACACACCACCAAGCGATGCCGCAGCACCTCGCTTGTCTGCAGGAAGTATGCTGAGGTGGGCCATTCCTCCCCGAACTGCAGCTTTGAGCAGCTGAAGTGTGCTCACTGTGGAGGACCCCATGCAGCTGGCAGCACCCAGTGTGACAAAGAAATGGAAGAAAGAAGTTAGTTGCAGATCATAGAAAAAGAAAAGGTAACATTAAGAAGGGCAAAGCAAAGTAAAGAGGGTGTGCATGAAACCGAGCGAGTACCACCACCTGATAAGTTCATAACACATTTCGACTGCAAAATGAATGAAGTGCACAGAAGGAAAATGTCACCATGGCTGCTGGAGAAGTGCATCACTCAACATATCGGAAGCAAACTAACTGCAATTAGATCCCGCAGTAAAACTGTGTTCACTGTAGAAGTGTGCGATGCATTACAAAGCCGTGAAATGAAGCAGCTACGACAATTAAATGAAATATACCTGTCACCTTGGAAGAGAATCTCGACTTTGCAGATCAAAAAGGCCTCGTCAACGTATTTAAATAAAACCTAAATAATTTTGTAGTATTTAAGACAGGTCTCTTGGAAAAATGAGGCGCGCAGGATGTAGTCCAAGTAACATGGATAAAGCCCAAAAACAAACCTTTATTAGTGTCCTTCAGGCAACCTATCCGACCAAACTACATTGATATACCTGGAGAACAAGCCAGATCACAAGTTTACGAAATAAAGCCGAGACCTATGTTGTGTAAAAGATGTCATGAGTATGGCCATGGAGTGAAGTACTGCCAAGAGGAACAAATCTGTCCTAAATGTAGCTTGGCTGGCCATAAAATGGACAATTGCACATCAGAAGAAAGTAAGTGTTACCACTGCGGTGAGGGACATATAACTGGAGCGCGGAACTGTCGGCTGCGAGTAATGGAAGTGGAAATTCTGGTTATTCAAAGTAGAGAGCGCGTGTCGAAGGGGCAAGCCAGAGTGTTTTTCAATTACCGACACCCCAACTTCTCAATGAATAACAGCAAGGCAGTAACAACACCTATCAACCATGATAAAATAGAACTAACAACGAGTAAGAAAAGAAATCGTGCAGATGACCTGGAACCGGTAGCGGAACCGCAGCAAAGCAAGAAGAAGACGACGACAGGAAGAGTCAGTGAAGGAAACGGTGGCCGGAGAAGAAGGTGGTCCGTGACTGGAGACGAAACTCACAGAGAGACGGAAGTGGTGTGTGAAAGTCCCAACACAGGAAGACTTTACACCACGAAAATCAGCCTAAGCAGTGAGACATCTGCTCGCGAAAAAGAAAGAGAGTCCAGAGTGAGAGAAACCAAAAAGATATTTGATGAATACACGTGAGAGGCAAGAGGGAGAGTGGAGGAAGAAGACAGAAGTAACTACGAAGAGGAACTACGAAAGTCAACGCGCCCAAAAGTAAGAGGATATGAAGGACAGCGGCCGCGTGGAAATTCGGGAGAGAGCTACAGACGGAGATCTCCTAGAGGCCGAGAGGAGGGAAGGAAGCCCGGTCAACATTCTAAGGAAGGCAACAGACGCAAGTGGAGGTAATGGCGGAGGAAGAAGTCAAGATCATTCAGTGGAATCTGCACGGAATGGCGAAGTCAAAAATAGACCTTATCAACCTATTGACACACACAAGCCTGCAGTGATAGCTGTCCAAGAGACATTCTATGGAAATGATTTTATGTCACCCATACAGAGATATAATGGTCTGTGTAAGCAAGGCCATTACAACCACGGTTCCATGGAGGAGTGGCTCTGTATGTGGCTCTGTATCGATACCAACTCAAGAAATTGAAACCAATTCACCGGCTCTAATTATTGCTGCATGTGTGTGCCTTAATCACTATAAAGTTGTCACAGTAGCATCTGTATACCTACCACCAAGAACAAATATAAACCTTTAAGAGCTTTTTAACACAATCAAAGGAATGCAAAGACCTGTTATCCTGATGGGTGATTTTAACGCCCATCACAGTGACTGGGGAAATAATACCATAGATCGAAGAGGACGATTGATACAAGATTTTCTAAAGCAAGGCATCTTTAACATTATTAACAATAACTCAGCCACCCATATTTCAGGATCGGTGATTGACCTGATCTTGACCACCTCTGAGATTACACCGGATCTAAAATTTACCGCCCTCCCATCGGTGCTCAGCAGCAACCATTTCCCATTGTGTTGACCTTATCAGTGCGACAGGCTGACGGACGTGTTGAACCGGAAGGATGGAATATCAGGTAAGGCAATTGGAAGCAACATCGTGAAGACGAAATTTGGAGAAACGCCCACGAACTTGAAATACCGGATGATCCGGACGCGGCAGTGGTCGATCTTTACACAAGGTTTAGTTGCGCTGCTGAGAGGTGGGTACCTAAGTACATACAAAAAAAGACGGTGTTATGCAAAGCCGTGGGGGACTGCAGACTGCAAAGCAGCATGGCGGGAAAGAGAAAGGTGCTACAGGGTATATTAGAGGACGGAACTAATGGAGGATAAAGTTAAGCGGAAAAGAGCACGGGCAGTGGCAGCGAGGACCTTCAGGGAGGCAAAACAGAGCAGCTGGCGAGAATACGTCTCAACTCTCAGCACAAACACGTCTAGCAGCTGCGTGGGGAAGAAAATAAGTAGAATTCTAGGAAGAGTGAAGAGACAAATAAAAATGTTAAGCGAAAATGGAGTTCAATACTCATCGCTGAAGGCCATCGTGGAGAAACTAGCCGAGACGTTCAAGACCATATCCAGCAAAAACAACTACTCCAATCAATTTTTACAGTATAAGTAACTTATCGAACAAATCCCAATAGACTTCGCAAGCGACAACAAAGACCCATACAATGCACCTTTCACCATGTGTGAACTATCATCTGCCATCAAGAGTAACAAAATCACGCCACCTGGACCGGACAATATCAGTAATCTTATGATCGAGAATCTACCAATTAATGCTCTTCAATATCTTTTGAAAATATACAACACACTATGGAGTTCCAAATTTATCTACCAACCATGGAAACAGGCTATTGTAATCCCTATTCCAAAACCCGGAAAAGATCACACAAACCCTAATAACTATAGACCTATCTCATTGATGAGTTGTTTGTGCAAAACATACGAAAAGATGATCAACAGAATGTTAATGGAATACCTCGAAAACAATAAACTCCTTTCCAGTGTGTAGTGTGGCTTCAGAAGACATCGAGCAACCGTAGATCATCTTGTGCGGTTTGATACGTTCATTAGACAGTCGCTGGCCAATAATAAATTTGTCATGGCAGTGTTTTTAAACTTGGAGAAAGCTTATGACAAGACGTGACGCCATGGAATTATGAAAGATTTGGCGGCAGCTGGTCTAAAGGGAAAACTGCCAAAATTCGTTGGGGAATTCCTCAAAAATCGAGCATATAAAGTAAAACTTGGAGAGGAAATGTCTCAAGCTGAAGATCTAGCCACAGGAACGCCTCAAAGAGGCACCTTAAGTGTCACTCTGTTTGCAGTAAAAATAAACTCATTGGCAAGTGAAATTCCAGCAGAAGTGTTCCGTTCTCTTCTCGTGGACGATTTCCTGATCGCATTTGCAGACCACGACAAGACTAAAGTACAAGCAGAGTTACAGACAACATAAATAAAGTCATCCAATGGGCAATGCAAAACGGATTTAAATTTTCCTCAACGAAGACGACCGCAATGAATATTTATAAAGGGAGCGAACCAACACTTATTCCAACCCTGCAACTGGAAGGAAAAATAATACTAACCGTCGAAAGCACTAAAATTTCTTGGTCCCCACTGGGATAGAAAACTTAATTGGATTACTCATATCCACAAGACGAAAGAAAAATGCAGAAGTGACTTGAACCTGATGAAATCTGTGTCTGCATATACTTGGGGTGCAGATCAAGATATTTTAATGAAATTATACAGATCCCTGATCCGGTCAAAAATTGATTACGGAAGTATAGTATATGATTTTTCCAGTGCAGCGGCGCTTAGGGAACTCGATGCTGTCGTAAACGAGGCGATGCGCATTAGTACGGGCGCATTTAAAACAACACCAATAGCGAACCTCCACATTATCTGTAACGAGCCAAAATTGGAGCAACGAAGAAAAGACCTACTACTTCGATTTTTCTTTAAGCATAAATGTCATTTCTTCAACCCAGCACACTGTTGTGTCAATAATACTAACCTCGAATTGTTTTTTACAACCCGCAAGTGTACCTCAGAACCAGTAATCCAAACAATTCGTCAGGCTTTAACTCAGGATAACATTCCAACTTAGCCCGTCTTACCGAGCTTTACATCTGCATCATTTTCGTGGACCTTGAGGAAACCGGAAGTGGAACAGCACATGGCTAATATGAAAAAAGAAGAAATAGACCCATCCATCATAAGACACGTGCACAGATATAATATGATGAAGTACCATAAACATAAAATCATCTACACGGATGGATCCAAGTCATCAACAAGAGTTGGAGCAGCGGCAGTGATGGGCGATATCATCAGAAGCTCCTCTCTCCCAGTCGTGGCAAGTGTTTTGACAGCCGAACTGCATGCCATCAAGCTCGCCTTAAATACCATCAAGGAAACCCAAGCCCAAGAATTTGTAATATGCAGCGACTCTATGAGCTCTATACAATTGATCGATAGCTATACCGAAAATAATGAACATTTTAAAAATAGAATGCTCGAGATGCACCAAATTATATCGGATGGTAAGAAGATAACAATCAGTTGGGTTCCAGTCCACGTGAGCATAGTTGATAATGAGCGTGCGGACCAGGCGGCAAAGGCAGCAGCAACCAGATCTGCTGAATTTCTGCTGATCCCCTATAGCGATTGGTGTCCGGTAATCAGGAGAAGAACATATGAAATTTGGAACCTGGAATGGCAACAGTAACGGAGAGACCTGTGAGCAATAAAAACCAGCCCCGGAGAGTGGAAGAAAACCGACTGGAAGTTGAACCGACAGGAAGAGGTGGTCATAAATAGGTCGCGACTGAATCATCCAACCCTAACTCACAGTTATCTCCTTGACCCGCAGGCCCTTGGACAGCGACCCATTTGCGGATGGTGTTTAACAGAGATCGTAACTGTGAAACATATCATGGAAGTATGTACCGCGCTGCAGCGAGCAAGAGACCGAATACTTGAATCGGGAACCACACAGAATGTTAATACGGAAAACTTGTTGCGAGACGGAGGACCCATCCGTAGAGTGCTGGAGTTCGTCAAGGAAATTAATGTGTTCGGAAATCTGTAAAGGTCAAGGTGTTATGAACACTATCATGGAATTTTTATCCAAGAGTCGGCATTCTTCGGCTCTGGTCGGGTCGAGCGTTTCATCTGATGAAGAGTCACTCGTGAACTCTGATGAACAAGTGGCCGAGCGCGCTGTGCTGATATCCTCAACTCCCTGTCGAGAGGGGGTTCCAGCACGGGTCAGCGCTCGGCCATAGTGAGGGCGCGTAGCTGGAACCTCACCCGGGGATTCTAGCTACCATCTACGAAGTTGAACCCCTGATCATCCCCTTCCATCCACAAATACAAGAAGAATTTTGACATGCTTCAATTTGTGTCTTTACTTGATCAGTTTTGCCACGACGTGGTTGCCTCCGCGAATTCCTCAGTGGATGAAATTGTGGTAACAAATATGGAGATGGTGACTGTGGGAGAGGGTACCGGTGAGGCGAAGTTGGGTTGTCTTCTGTAGTGGAACATTGTAGGTATAAAAATAATCGGAGTGAACGGATCGAGTATCTAGCATCTGTGAATGTTCATCAAAACCAATTGTCAGTGACGACTGTAACCCGGTTTCTCATAGTGATGGTATTTCTAAGTACACGAAACAGACCTATGCACCGCAATGGTTAGAAAGGGGACCTGGGACAGGTGTCTTCAGAAGTTTGTAACCCTTAATGCGATATGGTGTGAATTGTTGAGCTCACAAGTTTGAGTTACTCGTAAACATAATGGTATCGAAACGAAAGTAACTTTGGTAAATTACCAAAGCGACAACTAAATAGTCCCTGACCGAAGTTATCGTTAACTGAGTTCATTATTATTATGAACCTTGTTTGGTTTACTCAAAATTATTGCCTCGTTGTTACCTTCAGTGTTCATCAGCTGATGCGGATATATTAGATCAGAGAATTCACAGTAGAACTCCTAAAAGGCATTGAATAGGCAATAGGATACTGCTGGGTAACTTCAGCTATTGAAGAGGCCTTTGGGACTGCTTTCTTTCGTGGCCACATTGATTCTCTCAGTTGACGTGTCATTTTCGCCGTCTTATTTTATAAACTTTTTTTGTTAGCAATCTTAACTTGCAATTTCAATGTGCAGAATACCCTATGTATGAACAAACCTGCTGAAATTTCTCATTTTTTACACTCCATACTAAATCGTATATCCCTTCTATACTCGCTCTCTTGGAATCGCGTTTCTTGAGACTTGTGAGGCTTAAAATGACTGATGCAGTAGTTAAGTAAAAATATTAATATCATTGTTAAATTAAAAATAATATATGACAGCTGAACTTCTTTGAGGCTGTGACTCTGACCCATTTAGGTTAATTACATTGGTGATTAATTTTATAGAGCTATAATAGACAGATGTTCAGCAGAACAACTGTTTTACAGATATCAAAGAAAAAAACATTAAATTTGTCGATAAAAATCCAATAATTATGTTCTTACTTGAGCAGAACAGGCTTGCAAGATCCAGTGACCGTGATCGAGAGCAGTAGGGCGACAACCTAGCTCAGTTACCATCTTCACCCCAAAACCTCGGTATTGCTATACCAGCGGCAGTCAACCCACCGTTTTCAGTGTCACAAGTGATGGTCATAAAATGAAACAATGGATCACATAATTTGATGTGACTTTATCGAGTCAGTGTTTTTTTTTTTAATTTTCTTTGATTTCGATGGGAATGCTATTTTGTTTTCATTTACTTGAACGTTTTTCGATTCGTAAGAGATTATATAACCGAATGATAAATAATTTTACATCACCCGTCTGAG
>JACJUY010002973.1:4398-25391 GCA_014220935.1 Platorchestia sp. MABIK | reverse complement strand
ATTCATCTCATTTCACAAATAAAATGTTTATTAAACCCATCTCAATTTCAATTGATTAGAATGAAAATTACTTAGAATTAGTTAATTAGATATACATGCCAGTGTACTAGATTCGCTCAGCGCAGGCGACATTTATGAATATACACTTGAGAAAAATTAGTCGGCATGTATGCTGCCGGACTGTTAATCAAATAGGTTGAACGCAAGCTGACATTCTCTTCTTGAAACCGGCCTTAGGCAAGAGCTTGTTTTTTCCGGCTTGTTCACGTCCAAATTAGACAAGCAGATAGCCGTCAACCGGGAAATTGTCGCCGAGAGAGGCCGACAGAGGAACGTTCTGACCTTCCGCGGCCATGTTTGACTATGTTCTGCAACATGTCGACCTAAAACGGCATGAATTTTTAACTGGGTGAAATGTATGGCTGAATCTTGTATGACAGGTCAAGTATTTATCAAATGATTATATTCCTTCAAATCCCATTACTTGTTTTTATGACAAAAATAAACAGAGGACACTAGCAATCGATTCAATGTTAAAATTTGGATGACCAGGGTGCTCCAACATTACAACAGTTTGTGTAGGACATGAAAAACTTAGAGTACATGAAGAAAGAATATCCCCGAACGCCGTAAAAAAATGTTCTACGTCGATTTAAAAATCGTAACGTATGTGGTGTTTGATTAAACTATTGTTTCTAACGTCGTATTATTCTTAACAGGTTTGTTATTATTTAACTTTTCTTTAAAAATATGGGTAGGGAAAAAAATTGTGATTTAATGGAAACTCTGATAATTCAACATGACCCTTGATTCATGTATGGCTAAAAATCAACAACCCACTTTTAGTAGAATTATCAGTTGCGGAATGGCCAGCAGTGCTTTCACATGCCATCAGTGATAGGCGGAAAAACACAACTTGGGATAAACATAATGAAAAGTGTCCGATATACACAATTTTAACATTTAGGTTGCCAGACATTTTGCTTCATTTTTTTTACTTTTTAAGATAAACAGAGACTACAACAGCATTAATGATGGACGATACCATAATGGATTCTTGAATTCTATACATGAATACTATTGTGTATGATATTCACGAAATATTTCGTAACAATTTTGCTGTAAATACGAACTCAATGTGGAGAAAAAAATAACTTCCGCTTGCAATACCAAGTAATCAACCGCGCATGTCTTTCCTCTTTTGGTCCTTGGGTTTAGATTAAACTCTCAGACGAAAATCTGATGTAAATATACACAATAGAGGAGTGATACTCAGAAAAGTACATTTACTTTGAGTCCCCTTCGCGAAAAACAAAACTTACCCACATGTTGGTACATATTATTGAAGGACATTCCACCGATTCCGGTTATCAAATTGTTTGATGCACCGAAACGTGTCAATCTCATTTTCTTCCTTGAATACTCGTCAGACATCAAATCACTCGATTTCTATCTCTCTGGTAGTAAGTGGAGAGCCGCCAAGCTGTCATGTATCTCACGAACCACAAAATGAAGGTACACAAAATAATGGGAATGAAATAGATTATAATTGCCAGCATATTGTTTTAGTATCGATAAGAAGATGCTTTGTAATTTTCCAATTTCTAGATTGAAAAATCATATTGGAAACTTTTTCCAATTTTCAGATGCGGTACTTTCTGTGACAATTGGGAAAAGATGTTAATTGTCGCAGATGATGTATTTTCCGTCAATTTTCAGTGATAGATTTCGGAAATGTTTTTCTAAGAATTTTTAGCCATTGGTAGCCTGCAGCAAAACTGATTGCCCCATTTGAACTAATCATATCACAATGGAATAGAGCATTAATCAATCTAATTCACAGCAAACAATCCCTTAAATGTTGTGCTAAGGTCATTATGAGCCAATAAGGCCTAATTTACGAAACAAATCATTTCGAGGAAATAACAGCCTTTCTCCTTTCAAGAAATTAATTTCCCACCTGCTTCGTGTATATTTCAAATAAGTAGTTTGTTGCACACATACACAGAGTAATACACGATTCCAGATGTTCGTTGCTTGCTTCATTTTTAATTACTCGCTCTAGTGACTCGAACACGACATTATGAGTACGCTGTCAGGGTTGTGGTAGATAATTCAGTACATCAAGGCTGCACTTAATGTTCCTTCGTTCCTTACGGGCCAATGTTAGAGCTTTCGGCCTTCCTTCACACTTCCAAACGACACAGGATTTTACACGCATCACTGTTCCAAGAATTTCATAACATTTAAATTACGAATATCATACAAATCACGATAAGAAAATTAATCTTAAGTAATGACCTACATTGAGCTTTCAAAAATATCGGTCACATTCACATTAGATTGAATTTAAACACCGTCCCATAACATGTTAAATTATAAGATTATTACACTCCACTGGGTTGCTCAACCGAAGCCCGAAATAGCAAGTAGGACAAGCAGCGACCAGGCAACAGCTACAGAACAGGCTCCTTCAGGTGTCGACTACAGTGACGGCTACAAAGAACAGACTAATGAGTAACGGAAAACTAAACAGGAGCTTATTCATAGTTATCTGGGTCAGAAGACACCAACGAGAGAACAATGACAGCAGAGGCATATACCAGGAGGTCACATGGCATGCCTAGCTAGAAATAGAATTCTATATGCGATAATAAAGAATATGGTTATTTTGGGAATCCTTCACAAACACAAACCGAACGTCTACCTGATGAGTGCACACAAGAGTTTCTGAACAGGATTTTGCAGGGATTAAAATTTAACGGAAAATTATCCTTCTTCAGAACTGGAGTTGATAGAAAGACGAAAGATATACCCTAGGAAACTTGGCCTAAAACAAGTCTTGAGCACTATAAATCGTAACACAAATTAAACAACAGATCCTTAAATAGATTGAATCATCGCTCTCATCTAAGTAAAACCACTTTCATTTTTGGCAGCGCAGTTACACTACGAGAAAAATTGTAGAAAAACCGGAATTGAATTTCGATTGCAATATGGATAATACATTGCTCCGTCTTGGGCCTGTAAAAATAATCACACTTACGTATAATCACCATTCATCTTCGTTAAGCAGTAAAAATTGTTTACTTCACTAAAATTCAGTTTTCTGTGTCTAATATGCCATGAGGTATGGACGCAGTTTTCATTTCTTGTGGCATCTGACAAATGGACGGCCGCAATTTTATTCCTTCTTTAAATTTATGGACTTTTTCCAGATAAGCCTCGCCATTAGTGCAACACATAAGTTCATTCACTTGTAACTTTCGAAAAAATGCACCTATCGACTTCAAATTACTCTAAAGTAATTTGAAATCGATAGGTGCATTCAGGGTTGCCGAGTCGGAGGAATAAATTTACAACTCCGACTCTGACTCCACGTTTTCAAAATTTGGCGACTCCGACTTTGACTCCAACCCACCTTTCCAGAATTGTTCGACTCCGACCCCGACTTCACCTTTCCAGATTTTTGCGACTCCAACACCGACTCCACCAATTCACAATTTTGTGACTTCAACTCCAACTATTCACAATTTATAAGATGAAAATTTTCTTTCTTAATGGTTGCAGGTGTTGTAACCTGTACATATGTTTATAGTATTCTTAATTTACGAACGACTTTTAAATTGGCAAGAGAATGTTAAAAAACAAGTTTTACAAACGTATGTATATATATCAACTAGTGTATATAATCCGGCAAAAATGACGGGATTCGATGGCTTCCATTAAAAAAGTCTCAAGTTATCGATGAAAAACAAATAGATCCATCCTAATAGTACCCGCGATTAAAACATTCTTGTATTTGTGCACTGGTGAAACTGGTCACAGATACGGTCATTAAGCATCCTCAAGAACGTCACAGACGCACATACCAACCAAGCAAGCAGCAACTGTGTATTATAATTCAAATTATTGTTAGCTAAGAAGTTTTTAAAAACCTTCCCATACCTTTTTACCGCGATAAGCTGCAAAACTAAGGAGCTCTTGGCAGTTTATTATTCGTGGAAATCGATTTACCATGAGTTTTTCACCTATGATTGAAGTTCGTCCTCACAAAAAAAAAACTTATATACCCAATTGAAAATTAAGGACGGATCGCCGGTGGATTAAGGACGTGGTGGTCGATTATGTGCGATTTATAGGCTGGTCGGCCTGCTCTGCCTTAACACTCCCTCTACGCGCTCCAAACTATGCGCGGTCGAGCTCGGACGTGAAATTCATAGTTGGCCATGGAAGACATGAAGGCGCAAAATTTTCAGTTGGCTAACGGCCGTAAGATTTGACAGCGGCCATCCGTGGTTTACAGCCTTCCAAATGTATGCTGCCGGTAGTGTGCTGCAGGTGGTGTACTGCCAGTGGTGTGCTGCAGGTAGTATTCTGCAGGTGGTGTGCGGCAGGTGGTGTGCTACCGGTGGTATACTGCCGGTGGTGTGCTGCAGGTAGTGTACTGCAGGTGGTGTGCTGCAGGTGGTGTGCTGCCAGTGATGTNGGTGTGCTGCCGGTGGTAAACTAAAGGTAGTGTGCTGCCGGTGGTGTGCTGCAGGTAGTGTGCTGCAGGTGGTGTGCTGCAGGTGGTGTGCTGCAGGTGGTGTGCTGCAGCGAATTATCGCCGAGCGTATAATGGATGGACGTCACTCATCAAACGGGGGTTTTGACCTTGTTGCGAACACTGCATTATGCCGGGATGTTGAGGCGATTGACCGTTACGCTCATCTTTAGATTTATACGTTGGTAGGCGAGCTCAAGCTGAGTTCAATTTTTTAAACTTACTTATGTAAAGTGTTGTTCGTCCTACTGTTTTGAAACTAGAGCAACGGTATTCAAATCAAAGTACTCTGGATAGATTACGGAACAAGTTTACAGAACAGTTCACATTCACTTGATTCATTTGCAAGTTATATTCATGAACATTGGAAGCATGAAGAAGATGAAATTATTTATGTGAAGTTACAGTATTTCAAGTAGTTCTAGTGGAGAGTTTGATAAATAAAGATATAGGTAATCAGCTATGTTTTACGCTACGTTAATGGAGAATTATGTTAGTAGATGTGCAATGGCTCTTTCCTTATGATTTGTTACATTTCTACATTTACGATTTTCTGACCTAATCATTTTTGGTTTATTAACAAAATTGAATGAGCTCCATTGTTTTTTAACATCGTTTTTGAGTTGGGATAATTGGAGTACGAAATTATTTACATAATGCACTTGGTCTCCTGTGTGGGGACACATGTTGCCATGGAAGGGTGTCCTCTAAATGGTCCCTTCATTATCCCCTCTTGAATATATCGTTGTTGTATTATGAGGCTTAATTTCATTCGGTAAATAATAACAATCATTACTTTTCTGTTAGATGGTTTACAGAAATATCAATTTAATAATATATCTCATGTGTTACAGAGTGGCTACAAAGACTGTTTTTTCAAATGTGTATTGATGTCACAATAAGTTACTTATTTTAACCATACAAATAAGTGTAATTGAATGCAGAGTACTGACCTTGTATTGATGTCACAATAAGTTACTTATTTTCACGATATTAATAAGTGCAAATGCTGACATTGAACAATAAATTAGACCAATATGCTTTTCACAGAGCTTTGTATCAGTGCCAACATGAATTAAGAAAAACGCTGGTGATAAACAAAACTCTGAGTTTATAATGAAAAATTGATTGCCGTAAATATGTATCATGGCCAAAAAATAGCACCGCGATGTATGACTTGCGCTTTTGGGACTTAGCACTCCTACTGGGTCCGAGAGAGATGTGCATTTGGGTCATTTTATATTGTAATTATTGTATTGCCTTTCCATGATGGACATTTTTTATTCATTTTTTTAATGTCCATGTCAGCTCGTCTTTCTGGCTTCAACTATTCTTTTGTTTAATTTATTTTTCACGATTTGTAATTCTGTGCATTGAGTCCTGTGCAACAGTGCACCCTACCTATCATTTGAGGGTGTGGTTTATTGTAAATACTTTTTTGGTAGACAATTGCGCTAGCTAATTGAGCTCTAGGTTTTTTCTAAAACCGCATTAGTAATGCAAGGAAATTCTTGTGTGCTATTCTTTGCCTTTATTTTCCATTTGGTTCTCTAATGAAGTATTTGTCAGTGTTTGAACTAGTTAAATAAAATGCTGTTCAGCATGCAGCCAATAAACAAGCACATTTAGTCAATTTTAAGTGCCTACATATGGAATTTATGAATGATGCATTTGTTTTGCAAAAAATATTTTTGCTGGTTCATTAGTCACCCAGCTGAGGTAGGTTATTGAAAACATACATTATAACTCTAATTTCATTTGTTGTGTTCTTTAATGATATTTAAAGTGTTCCCTGCAGGCAAATCATTTCTACAATGTCTAAAATTTTGAGAGATCTATCAAGAATACTATATATATAATGTTCATTGTACATGAGTGTTAAAAAAGTACTCTGTACACTTGAGTTGATATATCTGTATAATAAGAAAAAATGAAATATGACATATTTTATTGGTTTATTTCTTGATGTATAGATATATCAAGAATAATATACTCGTATATATAAAGGGTGTTGTGTAATTTGATGTACATATTTTAACCTAATACTGAAAAACGCAAAATAAAACGATTTTCATGAGTGACAAAAACCCCAAAACTTCTTTGTTTTCGAGAAATGAAGACCTGAAATAATTTTAGATTCCTGTAAGAATGGGATTTACATGCAGCCAACGAGTAAAATCTAACTTCTTTGGCGCGCGCTTCAGGCTATTCCTACGGGAATCTATAATTATTTCAGGTCATCATTTCTCGAAAACAAAGAAGTTTTGAGGTTTTTGTCATGCATGAAAATCGTTTGATTTTGCGTTTTCTGGACATTGTTGAAATATGTGCATCGCGTCACACAACACCCTGTATACACCGGGTGTCCCACAAAAATGTCCCAGACATTTTAATTGATTAGATCTCCGCTTTAAATTAACATATTTGAAATGTCTTTTTTTCACAATGTAATGAATTTTGTTCCTTTTCGGATAATTTAAGTTTTTGAAATAACCACTTTACAGTGATAGATTTACTGAAACAGGTGGAATAACTAATTTTTCAAATGAAAAGTTTCCAAAACAACACTGGAGTTCTTCATTTCTCAATACATTACTTACTTCCATGTTTCATCATTTAAAGACACCTAAAATGCAGCTCACTAACGATCATAGAATTTTTATCGTATTAGAATATGAAGCAACGGCAAACTGAGAAAAGTTTGAGGAGCATTTAATTTTCTTTCAAATTTTCTAACTGTGCCATACATAGTTTTCTTATCGGACGAGTTCCTTTCAAGGAATTTTTCATATTATTGCTCTTCGAGTTTTCCTCAGTTTTTCGTTGCTTCATATTCCAACACGATGAAAATTATTTGATCGTTAGTGAACTGCATTTTAGGTGTCTTCAAATATTGGAATAAGGGAGTAAATAACCTCCCAGAGCGTTTAAATACTTGGTGGTATATAGGATACATCATTGTGAAATTATTTTTAACATTAGGTATTGAGAAATGAAAAACACCAGTGTTGTTTTTAAAACTTTTCCTTTGAACAATTATTTTTTCTCCCTCTTTCAGTAAATCGATCACTGTAAAGTGGTTATTATACGATTTTCAAAAATTAGACTTTTCAAAATGGAAACAAAATTTACTACATTGCGAAAAAAAAGACATTTCAAATATGATAATTTAAAGCGGAGATATAATCAATTAAAAACTCGGGAACATTTTTGTGGGACACTCGATATAATGTAGACGCTCCTCAGAGAGATATAACTATTGTATCTATGGGAGCTCGCGCTCCTAGGGAGGAAAATGTGAGGGCCCGAGCTAAGAGTTAGGTAGGCCTTCTTTTTGTTGAAATAAAATGTTTTTGTTGTGTTTTAAGGAGCACCTATTTTCGGTTCACTGCTTTCCTGTTTTTTGGCCCCTATTGGTTTCTTCTTAAACTTTGATCTTGTTTCATGAACTTTTTTCTCAGCTCACTGTTTTTATACCCTTTCTGCACAGATTCCGCGTTCCCTTCCGCGTTCCCTTTCTGCACAGAATCCGCGTTCCGCGTTCCTTGACTACGTTTGTGCGATTGCTACGGTTAGTTCGGTTAGGTTTTGGGTAGCAGAATCTAGAAACCGACTGTACTGCTCAAATCCATTCTTGTCCTTTATAAAAAGTGTGAAAAATATAAGTGTACGATAATTTTTACCTGGGATGCTAAAATCGATTCTGAAAAGTAGTGAAATTATGGAAATGCTATTCATTTATGCCGGTATGCAAATGAGCAATTTACTTAGTGGTACACATATGTCCCAAAACGTAGTCTACGTGTGGCCTCCATGCTAAATGGTGCCTTTCTTTTCCTCTCTTTGGATCGCCTTTGTTGTGGATAGGGAGGCTTAAATTAACCAATAATCTAATCTATAATATAAACGAGCGTTGAAAGGGATCTTTGTGTTTTGAAAATTACATTCCCATCCTTATCTTTATATAGTTGATATTTGTTTGTCACATACAGCATTTTAAATGGATTGTGATTTTGTGTTTAAGGTGTTTTGGTGGGAAGGTTGTGATTAATGAAAGTAAGATATTCATGTAAATTTTTTGTAGAGAATGTTTAATTTATGTAATAAAAATTAAAGAGAGAACAGGATTCCTTGTCCTTTCTAATGCATTGTCTTATGTACCTGAGCTCCCAGTTGCACGTGCATCGATCTCTCTGGATGGACAATATTGTACTGAGCTTATTGGGTCAATGCATTCACAATGCATTACGTGTGAATGTATTGTAAGATCCAAAGCCTCCGGTGCAATATTGTACACCCTGTGAAGCGAGGCACGTGCAACCGGGAGCGATTTTTTAATCCATAATCCATGGACGGCCAGCCGCGATTCGAATCTGGTTCTGACACGGTCAACGGCCGGTAGGTTAGGCGGGTCACGGGTGATTCGCGGGCGATTTTGTATCCGATAACGGGGACATTTAACCTCTAATCCGCGTGTATTCCAACCAAAAAACAGCCTTATTGCCAACGCTTTTCCACCGGCCATACGACCTTAATTTTCAATTGGGTAGTGTGATTATTCTTATTCAATGAAATGCCCAGCGTCTCCTTAAACAAATAAATAAATAAGTAAATAGATTTAAGAATTTTCTGTGCATAATTTCTCCTATGTTATTGCAATGTTCAATTCAGTATTGAACAAATGAAATTGGTTGGTCCGTCATAGTTGGTTAATCTGTCTTCCTTTCATGCTTAATGATCGTATCTGTGATACGAGTTAGACCAGTGCACATGTACAAGAATATTTCAATCGCCTATTTTACTATTAGGATGGACATATTTCTTTTTAATCCACATCTGGAAGATTTATGGAAAGACAATATGGAATCCTGTTATTTATGACGGGTCGTGTGCACTATTATGTATATATATTACTGACAGGCATCTTCTGAGTAGGAAAAGTAGGCAGTACCCACCCTGAGATGCATAAATATATATCAACAGATTTTCAATTGCTAAGTGTACACCAATTCAACAAAATCATAATAGTTGATTCAATAACTATGCTCAAAATCCCAAAAATCATAATATACATGTAGATAAGGTATGCAAGATTTGCACACTCTCTTTTCTTCTCTGTATCTATATACACTCTGCAAGGTAACAATGCAGAAAAGGTGTATTATTGCTCAACACTACGTTACATTTTGGCTATTTAGGCAAAAGTTGTTCTATTTTCGTCGGAGGGGCCTGACGTTTTCAGAACATTTTGTTTACGAATAAAACCTAATTTTAGCTTCTATGTGTGTAATATGATGTCTTTTTTTCTCGTCTGACTTTTAAGTGTGTATATGATACTTTCTTATTTTAATAAGTGTGGGAAAAATCTCCCACATGCTCGCGAGGTGCACTTGTCAGTTGAGACCGTGGCGTGAAGTTGGGCGAACCGATTTGCTTCTTTCCGTTGTTTTCGGTCGTATTGCAGTCAATGGGAAGTAATGTTGGTGGAGTTCTTTAGTTTTTAGTTAGGATTTAAGGTGAGAGCTGGTCTGTTTCTGCATTGGAGTTGTCCTGCCGGTGCCATCCCGCTAATTTATCATCACAATACCCAAGTATCCTAAATTTCTTCCTGCATCTGTGTTTCAACTATATTTACGTTTTGCGTGCCTGTGTCTATTTTTCCATTATTGTTTATTTTTGGGTTTATTGAATCTCTTGAAGGTGTTCAGGGTTTTAAACGATAAATCATTAAACATTAAACATTGAAATTGAATTGAAAAACGTCAGTTGCCGTACTTTATTGGAGATTGAGCAATGCTCATATCAGTGAACTTAAATTAATATTAATTCAGCTTCTAATACTTGGATGCGATATTGCTCATCCTAGAGCTGATTTATAATTTACTTCTTCTGGGCCTATGACTTTCATCAGAATAAAAACCTTAATCTATCCTATCTGTCCTTACCTGAACACCTACCTTCGACTGTTTTCCTCTAAATTTCCTAACATTCTTCTAAAAGTGGTATACTACCCACGAAGTGTGACAATAAACTTGGGTGAGTGGTTGTAGGTTTAGTTTGTGCTAACTGATTTTTGACTTACTTGAGTTTATTTGGTTTCGTTTGTTCACATTGGTCGTAAATTTGGTTGAACTGTTATTTAACTTAGTTTCGTTTGCCTTCAGTATGATCGTTACGTTCCGTGCCTTTGACACTGGGGGGAACTCCACTGGCTGTTTTCTTTCTTCAGTCCAGCGTCTCGTCATCCTCATTTCTAACGTGCAGCTTCGTCTAGGCCTTGCGGGTGCGTTTAGGTGTGCTGTCTAATTTGATACCTTGAAAGTTAATGTCCGATAGTAGGAATTTTGTCGCTGGTTGTCGATAGCTTACCTTGGTTTTTCTTTACTCCAGGTCGGCATGTTGGCCTTAATACCCTGGCTTCGCGCTCTGTCGACAACGTTTTTTTGAGCATACCTACTCTGCCCTGCTGAGACACCGTTCGGTTTCTTATTCTGTGCCTTGACGTTGCGAAGCATCGTTCCTAATCTTCTTGAGCAACCGTCGCACACTATTGAAACTAAGAAACTTGAGAACTTAACTTAACTTGAACTTGAAACTTTATACGGACTCTGATGTGTTCGCTTTCGAAAGCCTTAAGGTATAAACTACCTTGAATGGCTCTTTAATAAATGAATATAACTTTATTGACTTTTTGTTCCTTGTAAATTGAAAATGAAGTTGTGTGGAATTTCCCCACATAAGCACTCACGTTCTTTTCATTTTGTTTTTTGGTACAATTTGGAACGTTTTCAGCAAGAAAATTTGTATTTATGCATTAATGCAATTATCATTGCAGCTGAGACAGTGCATTGCTTTTAGTTCCATCATGTGTTTGACAAAGTGAAGTTTTCGCTAGAGTTGTGACATTTATTTTACTACAACTCGTTTACATTGTATTTTGTTTCTTCCATGTGTCCCAATACCTATATTGATTACCTTGCAACATTTTCAAAACTTTCCTAATAAAAAGTAATTAATTATATAATGCTGAGTAGTAGATAGTATTCCATTTAAAATTAAACATGCAAATGAAATGGTAAAATGCAACATGCCTCTTGAAGAACCAAACAATAAGCAATGAATAACTTTAGAAATGAGCAAAAATTTTTAGAATTAATACATGCTAACTTGGCCTAAAGAAAAGGAAGTAAACAAAACTAAGAGATCAATTTGAAGTGCAAAGGTACATAGGTTGCAGAAAAAATCCACTAATGTTCCAGCTATTAACATCAGAATAAGTTAATTGAATTTTCATTACCAATAGCGACAACATAACCTGAAAACTAGAAGTTTTTATGTTTTAGACCATGGCTTCAGGTTTTCGCAACGACTAGTTATTATCAGTAAATCACAACATCAAGACTAGAAACATTTATGATCACAACATAACTTTAGGTTTCTGCATAGACTAGTCATCAATCCATACATCAAAGCATAACAAAAAAAAAGACTAAAAAAGATCGTTATAAGGAACCACGTTATAGAACATAGGCACATTAAGAGCGTACAGAGGGACCACTCTTTATGTGAGTACAATGTATTAGGTGCATCAGCTGAGCTGTTCTGCAAGTAACTTGCATTTACTACTCGTTTCTACATCCTTTGTATTAATTGAAGGGGAAATGAACGAAACAGAATGAATTTTCGATGCTTTCAATTACCATTTCCATCTTTTTGACTGTAAAATATGCATTATTGCTTCTGGACGAAAGTTATGTTTCGCACTCGTAGGTATCTCATATTTGTGTGTGCGGACCCACAATGACTAAATATTAATGACAGTATTAGGTAATAGGTACAAATGCGCTGTTTCGAACCTCGAACAAAATAATCAACAGAAGCATTGAGTATTATTAGTTTTTCAGCAATGTATTTTAAATGAGTTTTGTTTAATTTCGGTTACAATTGTAAATAATTTTAAGAAAAATTTAAATCGAAGCCACCAAAAAATAGTGACTACAAATTCGACTCCACCACATCCGAATGAACGACTCCGACTCCACCACATTCTCAAAAAGCTGCTCCGACTCCGACTCCATCACATTCAAAAAACGACTCCGACTCCGCCTCCGCAACCCCTTTGTGCGGCTCCGCCTCTGAATCCGACTCCGCCTCCTCTGTGCGATAAAATTTAATTTCACTTTGACTTCTTTGTCAAAGTGAAGTTAAATTTTATCGCACAAATTTCGGTTTCATCAATTTGAAATTTGATTTATTTGAGCAAGATTTGATTTTATCCGAGTTAAGTTTGAAATCGTTGGCGCAAAATTTAATTTCATCTGAAAGAAACCTAATTTGACACGAGGAAATTTACTTTCGGAAACGGAATTAAGATTACATTGAAGTGTAGTCTGATCGAAGAGGGTAAAATGAGGACGAAGTTTTTAATGTTATTTCTATTTACAACAACAATCTCGTGTACATAACCATAGTTAGCTCTTTTTAAGCGAGAATATCCGCTTGAAGGTCAGTAATATCTTCATTTTCAATGAACTGCGTTTTCACCTCAAATGATATAGTTAACATCTTTTCTTAATATCATTTCAGTGGCTGACACTTATTCGTATGTAAGAGTTTATAAGTTTTGGGGCTATCATTCCTGCAAGAAATAACAAAAAACGATAGAAAGATTTGTTGTTAGAATTTAGGTTTTCTGTATTGGAGCAAGCGTTCCGATTCCCACTAATCAACGAATAATTATTACTACATGCCTCCCTAAACATAGTGCACGCTCTATGATCTCTTAAAAATTCCCTTTAATCTAAAACTTTCGCGCGTACTGGCGCCATCATCATTAACATTTTATCATCCCATTTCTCACCTCTATCATTTCTCCTTGATACGATTCTGCTTCAGTTTTAGAGTACCTCAGCTTTTTACGGTGGCAACACTGAAGTCGTTAGCTCGTTTCTTTTCTACTATTTGTTCCTTCAGTACTCTGCCGAATCACCCTGACTTTAAAATCACAGATAAAAGGTGACTCCGCACCACCCGCGCATATCTTGAATGAATCTAAAACGCGCTTCCCAATAAGTTGGACTGTGAGGCGAACACAAAGGCACTGCACAACCGGAAAGGTCGGTTCACAGAAAAAGTGAGGATCTGACCTCTTTTGTGTGGATAGATCAGCTTTACGCTCAATGGAACATTTACCGAACATCCCCTAAATAACAAAAGTATTGCCCAGTTTTCTCTCAGCTTTCTTGGTTTAGATCATCTCCTGTTCTGCCCATGAAATGGATGTTAGAACATCACAAGTTTCCCCGTAATTTAACTGTAAGTTTCTTATTCTTAAATTCCTATTTTATTAATCGAAATATGTTCCGTATTTACCTATAATCGCGATTGCGAATAAATGTATAAACAAAGCTAATTTAAACTGTTGTTTAAAAAAGTTTTCACCGATACCTAGTGATTCTAACGTGGAAAACACCGGTATTTGGAAAGGCGGAGGTACCTTAGTAATCACAAATTACCTGCAAAGTTTTTTCAAGTTTACACTCTTTCACAAACTAAGATACTCTTATCTACGTTTTAGGATTGATTTCGGATCCTATTTAATCGTATCTCTCTCAGATTGACCGTGTAAAAAGGCATGCAGCAATGAGATATTAGCTAATCTAAAAACATTATTTATTAAGCAAAAACTGATGAAAATATGCTTTAATCCTAGTTGTCTTGCACACGCCCTTTTTCCCTTCGTAGGTGTATAGTCTTCTAACTTTTTTCCTTTCCAGAATGGTATCAAATTATAATAAGCAGCCCATGACTCGTGTAGGTCATGAGTAATCAGAATAATATACGCTAGGAGCAATAAGCGCGAGAAGTTCTACGAAAGTGTAATTTCTCTAAGCTGAGCTGATAAAAAGTAATAAAAGACTATCAACCCATTTCATGATTCTGTAATTACATCATAACATCTGATATTAAATTATAACCATCATTTGTAATAGCCTTTTTCTCACGCAGTATTCATAATTAAACAATTTGAAAGTAACATTGAAGTTTAGTTTTTTCTTCATTCTTTCCCGCAATTTGAACTTCTTACGTCCGTTCAATACGCTCAATATGATTGCATAGGCTTAAAGTAGTATGAATAGTTATTTATTTAAATGTGAGGATTTAGACCTGAAGAAATTCTTCTGCGAGAGAATCTAATCGGTACTAATGTTTTGGTCATTATCATTTACAGGCGTTAAAATGAGTCCTTGACAAAGGTGCATGCATTCTTCTGATTTGAAAGCCCTCCTCCAAACCTTAAAAGCACAATCGATTAACCCTTTGAGTACTACAGGGACATGTCAGTCCCGGCTCGAAATTTCCTTCGTTATCAAATACTAACAAAAATTTCGACGCTAGGGAGCTTTCGGGACTCTTGTGGAACATCAAGCTAGCTAAATATTGTACGTCTGGCAGACAAGAGCCCAATACTTGTTGACAGTAACACTTAAGGCCATTATAGACGTGCGGAGTCTTTAACGTCAGTTGACTACAAGTGCACTAAACGCCGCCCATTTTCTCAACGCCCCGCCCACTTTTTGACTACTCGCAGCCGCGCTGTAGTCAATATCCGCGATCAAGCATGTCTTGATTCTATTGACTGCAGCTGCAAGATTGCCGGTGGTAATAATGTGGTTAGTGCTGTGCAGTCAGTGCAGACATTCGCGACGTGCACACAATGGCGTTCTGAAGAGATAATGTTGTGACATTAATTGAGATGTACAAAAATTTTACATGTTTACGGAATACTAAACTGCAAGAATGTAAAAATAGAAACTCTAGAGATGACGCAAATCGGAAAATTTCAGACAGTCTTCCAAATTTCACGGCAGATGCAATAAAATCTAAAATTCAAACTCTACGAAGACAATACAGGACGGAAAATATGGCTATGAATAAAACAAAGAAATCTTGTTCTGGAACTGAGGACGTGTTTAAACCAAAGCTATGGTAGTACGACCTTCTTAATTTTTTTGACAGATGACATTATCTGCGAAACTACATCATCTTTATCTCAGGTATGTTGCGTGCAACATACATTGTCCAAGAGTCCTGATTTGGGTAAAGTGCTTAGGGAAGTGAAACTATTTTAGAAAAATTTCCAGATTCTTTTCTTTAAATTTGTAAGTAAAGGGAGATTGCATACAATAATTTTACTGAAAAAATGTTCAATTGCAATATGTACTATACACATATATATATATATATGTATAGATATACAAACAATATTAAATTTAGTAAACCAGGAGGTTCATAACCTAGAAATACATAAATTATTTATAGCTTTTCATTTCGTTCAACAATCAAACACAAAGCTAGCTCTTCGCTATCATCAGAGGACGACATGATTAGTCTACGAACGCTTGTGAGATACTGCGTTGACTGCAAGCGGTCCCTACGTGTAGAAGCACGCCGCAGCTGGAGGATCATGGATAATTTATGTGGCGCGTTTTAGCTGTTTTCTTCAATATCACGGTAAATGCAGTGAAAAAATGATTATTTTTTGTTGCGTAAACATCTATTCTACAAAATGATTAGAAGATATCGCAGATACATTAGCAGTGTCTTCAAAAATAATAGTTTTACTTCACGGGACTGCAGTGACCCGTCAGTACTTAGGAATGATGGTCCTGACATGCGCATCGTGAGCATTACTCTATATTACTATATAATATTTTATATTTCAAGGACTTAACAGTTGTATTTGTACACAAATATCTTAGTGATGAAACATACATCGAGAGAAGTGATGAGAAATTCCGATAATATGGCCATAATGTTCTCCGTAACGTACTGGCGGGACTCTTCTGTCACATTTCATAAAAAAATTTAAATATTAGATTTTCATTTTGAAACTTTTTTCTTGCCTTAATTGGATGAAAAAGCTACGTTACACAAAGTTTGAACAGATTTAGACAACTATTTTTATATGCCGGACTCAAAGGATTAAGTTGACAGCAGGGTTGCGGAGTCGGAGTCGGAGTCTGGAGTCGGAGTCGCCGGAGTCGCATGTTTTAGGGTGGAGTCGGAGTCGGAGTCGCATTTTCGAATGTGGTGGAGTCTGAGTCGGAGTCGTTCATTCGGATGTGGTGGAGTCGAGGTTGGAATCGCTATTTTTTGGTGTCTTTGGTTCTAATTTTTGCAAAAAATATTCACAATTGTTTAAAACCGAAAATAAAGAAAACAGAGTTAAAATTACTGAAAAGCTACAAAAATACGCAATGTTTATTGATTATTTTGTTCAAGGTTGGAAACAGCGTATTTATACCTATCACTTAATACGATCAATGGTCATTGATATCAATGGTCATTGTGGGTTCGCACACATATATATGTGATACCTACGAGTTAGAGGTTTAATTTTTGTACTGGAGCAACAATGCATTATTACAGTGAAAAAGCCAAAATTAGTGATTGAAAGCTACGCAAATTTATTCTGCATGTTTGTTTCTGTTTCTCTCATTCCCCCTTTAATTAACTCATCGGATCTAGAAACTAGTATTTAATGTGTTGCAGGTTACTTGCAGAACAGCTCAGCTGATGTAATACATTGCACTCGCATAAAGAGTGGTAACTCTGTACGCTCTTAATGTGTCTAAATTCTATAACAGTTTTTCCTTAAAACGATTTTTGCTAGTCTTTCTTTTGTTGTTGCTTTGGTGTTTTGATTGATAATAACTAGTCTTTGCAGTATCCAAAAGTTATGTTGTGATCATAAATATTTCTAGTCTTTAGGTTTTGATAAACTGATAATGACTAGTCTTTGCCAAAAACCTGAAGCTATGGTCTGATACATAAAGAGTTCTAGTTTTAGGTTGCGTAATGGCTATTGATAATGAAAATTCAATTATCTCATTTTCATGTTAGTAACTGTAATATTAGTTGATTTTTCAGCTATTTGTAGTACCTATGTTCTTCAAATTTACTTCCTTGTTTTATCTACTTCCTTGCTTTAGGTCAAGCTAACATGCATTAATAATGAAAATTTCTGCTCATTTTTCAAGTTGTTCCTTGAAATTTGTTTGGTTCTTCAAGAGTTGTATTGTATTTTATCATTTCATTTTCATGATCAATTTTTATCTTCTGATCACTCAGATCACAGTTTTCAAGTCAGCATACGCTGAAATGGAGATTTTCATAATTAGGTTTTCACAATTTAAAAACTGAAATAGTGTCTGTTTCGCTGTGGGAAAAATCTCCCACATGCTCGCGAGGTGCACTTGTCAGTTGAGACCGTGGCGTGAGGTTGGGCGAGCCGCTTTGCTTCTTTCCGTGGTTTTCGGTCGTATTGCAGTCAATGGGAAGTAATGTCGGTGGAGTTCTTTAGTTTTTAGTTAGGATTTAAGGTGAGAGCTGGTCTGTTTCTGCATTGGAGTTGTGTCCTGCCGGTGTCATCCCTCTAATTTATCATCACAATACCTATAAGTATCCTAAATTTCTTGCTGCTTCTGTGTTTCAACTATGTTTACGTTTGCGTGCCTGTGTCTATTTTTCCATTATTGTTTATTTTTGGGTTTATTGAATCTCTTGAAGGTGTTCAGGGTTTTAAACGATAAAACATTAAACAATAAAATTTGAATTTAAAACGGCAGTTGCCGTACCTTTTCGGAGATTGAGCGAAGCTCATATCTCAGTGAACTTAAATTACTATTAATTCAGCTTCTAATACTTGGATGCGATATTGCTCATCCTAGAGCTGATTTATAATTTACTTCTACTGGGCCTATGACTTTCATCAGAATAAAAACCTTAATCTATCCCATCTGTCCTTACCTGAACACCTACCTTCGACTGTTTTCCTCTAAATTTCCCAACATTCTTCTAAATATGGTATATTACCCACCAAGTGTGGCAATAAACTTGGGTGAGTGGTTGTAGGTTTAGTTTGTCATAACTGATTTATGACTTACTTGAGTTTATTTGGTTTCATTTGTTCTCATTGGTCGTAAATTTGGTTGAACAGTTATTGAATTTTGTTTCGTTTGCCTTCAGTATGATCGTTACGTTCCGCGCCATTGACACTGGGGGGAACTCCACTGGCAGGTTTCTTTCTTCAGTCCAGCGTCTCGTCAACCTCATCTCTAACGTGCAACTTCGTCTGGGCCTTGCGGGGGAGTTTAGGTGTGCTGTCTAATTTGATTCCTTGAAAGTTAATGTCCGATAGTAGGAATTTTGTCGCTGGTTGTCGATAGTCTGAGCTTACCTTGGTTTTTCTTTACTCCAGGTCGGCATGTTGGCCTTAATACCCTGGCTTCGCGCTCTGTCGACAACGTTTTAGAGCATACCTATTCTGCCCTGCTGAGACACCGTTCGGTTTTTTATCCTGTGCCTTGACGTTGCGAAGCATCGTTCCTAATCTTCTTGAGCAACCGTCGCACACTAATGAAACTAATGAAACTATGAAACTTGAGAACTTAACTTAATTTGAACTTGAGACTTTATACGGACACGGATGTGTTCGCTTTCGAAAGCCTTAAGGTATAAACTACCTTGAATGGCTCTATAATAAATGAATAAAACTTTGGTGACTTTTTGTTCCTTGTAAATTGAAAACGAAGTTGTGTGGAGTTTCTCACACAACTGGGCAACTCCACAGGAGGGATGTGCCAACATTGTACATCCCTCAACACAATGACGCAACGAGCATTGATGAAACAGTAGTAAAGTTGACTGAAACTATAATGACCGCATACAATCAATGTTGCCCAATTGTAACTCATACAGTTACCCCGAAAAATAAACAAAAGCCCTGGATTACTGGAGACATCGTAATAAAAATAAAGAAACGTCAAGCGTACCTAACCCTCTTTTACGAAGGGCGAATATTTAGAGAAACATATAACCGATTCAGAAACTATGTGACAAATCAGATAAGAACATCAAAAAAGAGCTACTTTACGCTCAAGTTTACTCAATTTAAAGCTGACGTTGAAAAGACTTGGCGCCTCCTCAACTCTTGCTGTAAACCGAATAACGCCGATAAAAAGAAAATTGAATTTATTGTTCAAGATAATGTAAAATACCATGAAAAGAAAGAAATGGCTAATCTCTTTAACAATTTCTTCGTACACGTAGGGAAAACTATAGCTGATGGTATTCCAAGTGAACCTACTGATCACCTGGAATACATGGATCATCTTCGAGAACACAACTCCTTTTTCTTTACGCCTACCAACTCTTCCGATGTAATTGAGTGCATAAACAACTTGAAAAATAAATCGAGTGGGTTACAAACAATTCCGACTAAAGTACTTAAAATTATTGCAGATATTGTAGCCCTGCTGATATCCAATATTATTAACCAGTCTCTTTTTCTAGGCACTTTCCCGAACTCCCTCAAAGTTGCTAGAGTAACCCCTATCTTTAAAAATGGTGAAAAAGCCTGTGTAAACAATTATCGACCTATCTCCGTGCTACTAATTATTAGCAAGGTATTCGAGAAAATTGTGTATAAAAAAGTGTACTCGTATTTTGAACAAAAATCATTTCTCTACGAAAAACAATACGGCTTTCGTTGTAAAAAATCAACCACACAGGCAATATTAAATCATTTACAATTTCTTTATTCAAATGTAGATGAAGGAAAGCCTGTCTTCTCTGTATTTCTTGACTTTCGAAAAGCATTCGATTGTGTGGACCATAACATATTACTCTCGAAACTACATTGTTATGTCATTCGAAGAGTTGCTCATGATTGGTTCAGATCATACCTAATAAATCGGAAGCAATACGTTGTCATTGACGACGCAAAATCGGACCCACTAACGATTAGCCAGGGAGTTACACAAGGATCTGTTCTTGGGCCTCTCCTATTTCTGATTTTTATCAATGATATTAAATCTACATCATTTTTCAAATTCATACTTTTTGCCGATGACAGTACGCTTTCTGCAGTCCTTCCGGACCAAAATCCCACTATGATCGCGGAGAGTATAAATAATGAACTCCATCAGGTTTTATTGTGGCTTAAAGCTAATAAAATAAGCCGTAATATCGATAAAACAAAATGTATTACATTCTAAAATGAAGGTTATAGCGAAGACAATAGATTTAAAATACATCTCTATTAAAAATTAGAACGTTTCGATCATCTAGATCATCATCAGCTAAGGTCTGAAATATAAGAAATGACAAATTTAGACCGGCAAAAACAACCATTCAGTAAGTGATGTAATAATATGTACACAAATTAAAAAAATAATAATAAAATTACGTTATACCTATTTACAATGGATAGGATGACTGCATGTCATTAAGGTTGGGTTTCAATTTGCTAATGAAGAGGGATTCAAGAATGCGTAAATTAAAACACGAACCTGCAGAACCTAATGTTGAAAAATTTTCAAGTTAGATAGTTGCATTGCATTTTTCAGCATGGATTCTAATAGCTGAATGGGACGGCCTACTT
>JACJUY010002972.1:65297-94603 GCA_014220935.1 Platorchestia sp. MABIK | reverse complement strand
GGTAGACAAGATACTTGGGATCAACGCTGCAGGACGCATGAGACGGTAGACAAGATACTTGGGATCAGCACTGCAGGAAGCATGAGATGGTAGACAAGATACTTGGGATCAACACTGGAGGACGCATGAGACGGTAGACAAGATACTTGGGATCAGCACTGCAGGACGCGTGAGACGGTAGACAAGGTACTTGGGATCAGCACTGCAGGACGCATGAGATGGTAGACAAGATACTTGGGATCAGGACTGCAGGACGCACGGTGCCTGCAGTAGGCTCATGCGGTGCTGCGTGGCGTACCCTGCTCGCGGCCCCGTTAGTTGACCTACATAGTGCCTGCCCTGCGTAATGCGGAGATGCTGCTTCTGCGGTACGCCAGGAGGCAGCTCATCATGGCCTTGTGTTTGAGTATGGAGGAGAGGGAAAGACTCTACTGATTCTATACTTCAATTTCCGCGGGGTCAAACGCCCGGAATATTGGGAGGTAGTGCCGGGAGCAGGATGAGTAATCTACATTACTGTGAGCACGAGGCCCGTATCTTCATTATGAGCTGCGTTATTTGAATTGTACAGCATCGAGAAAACATCCCTTTTCGGTATGTGCAATAATTATAGCTACCAGAAAGAAATTCCTTAGTCTTGATGAGTTTTAGAGTATCTTCAGCGACCTTAAAATTGTTGACAAATGCTGAAAACTGTAAGCCAGTCTGGCTGGCCAAATTTGCGGCCGTACAAACGCACTATCAACACCGAGCGTCAAAAATAATACGTGTTATAATTACTGGCATCAAAAAGTTGCAAACTCAAGTGGAAAATAATTTTTAAGCAGATCGCATTTGAGAGCACACAAATTGACTGCCTGGGACGCCTCTTAAAAAATTCGACTGTGTTACCTGCAATTTTTATTGGCATTACAAAATGATGAGGGCATTTTGAGAGAAAGCCCGCACTGAAATGAGCTTCACACGAACAATAATTTGAGCAGCACTCAATTTTGCTGGCTTGCCCGCACCAACGAGGCGCAAATGTGAAGAGTGCGTACAAATCAAATTGAACTGCGACAACCGCATGCAGCTGCAGCAGCCAACTGCAGCGCATCGTGCTCTCAACTGTGTGATGCACAGCGCAAACAAAACTTTTTTCATCTAAAAAGTACTTGAAGCTGCCAATAAGTGTTTTTTATTTCTTTATGATTATTAATTACTGTTATTTAATTCTTTAAGGTAATTGATTACTGTTATTTTTTTATTCTTTATGACTGTTGATTTCTGTCATTTATTTCTTGATGATTATTTGTTACCATTGATTACCCTTCCAAGAGCGAAAGTAACCTAAACGAGTATGTTGTTTTTAAGGAGTCGTTCCTAATTCAGAACGAAAACGGACATTAAAATTACATGAGTGAAATCTTCAGCAGTCAGCGTCTGTGTCTTTCAACTTCATAATGATTGATAACAAAAATTGTTTCTCACCACACAGACGGAGATTTCTTCACTTCTCGGCGTGAGGTGCGAGTTAAGGAACGCGGTTGCACCATGTAGGTATCACACTTACAGGCCTCCTGGTGCGTGACAATGCTGTGTTTTCTTTTAGTTTTGCTCTTCCATTAGTAAATCCCTTATTTTCTTCCTCGCTGCTTATCACCCTCGATGAGCGCTTGGCTTCTATGTCTTGATGATCACGAGTAAATATTCTAAATTTCATTTTTGAGCAGCGTGAAGTTCGTTCTGTTGCATGGTAAGCATTTGCTGCATTTTATTTATTGCAAAGACTTGTGCTCCGGCACAGGCAATTGGCGGCGGCCCAGCGCGCGAGGCAGCTACGGATGCTTTATTTCCAATCAAGCCTGATACATATCACCTCGTACATTGGTTTTTCAAATGCCTTATAACTAACGCCAGAACGGTTTCCCCCGGTCAAGACCGGCACCCATTTCAGACACCTGGATAAAGTGGGGTATTGTGCTTTGAGTGCTTCCCATATACCCAACGAAGAAAGTGGTCACACAGCGCCGGGATTCGAACCCTCGACACCTTCACGGAAGAGCGGGTTCTTTAACCACACGGCTACGACGAGCACCTAGTACGCGAGGCAGCTAGTGATACAACAACTGACCGAACTCGAACATGAGCACCAAGGCACACGCAGCGCGCTGTTGGTCGAGTGGGTAAATACAAGGAGTAGCAACAGAAAAGATACAAATAGACAATTGCGGGAAAAAATAGAACCTATTTTCAATCATAAAGTCTGCCTAAGAGTAGAAATTTCAATGCAATGTTTTTCGCTATTCGCTCATAACGTATGTACGACAGTTTACACACTTTCATAAAAAATAATTTAGTGAAAATTCCTCAAATTGCTCCAATTTATATCGAAACTCTTCAAATTTCTAAAACTCAGAATTTGTTTCCCCAAGTTTGTTGCGTTAAAATATCGCGTCCACGAAAAATGTGACATAAAGTGGGCCAATTGGTATTTAGTCCTGCTTTCTGCAGCACGCACTGCAAGATGAAAAGCTTCTTCTTGCACAAATGCCTGGAAGCTCCTGGCCTTAATTCGCAGTGCAGGCAAAGCTTGATCAGCAGCGGTGCTGTGGCGTGCAGGAGGCATCGGCTGTATGGGTCTCGTGTGTGTGCGTGTGCGTCTGTATGTAGAGTTAGTCTCGTGTGTGTGTAGAGTAAAGAATTGCAGCACAAAACCAAATAAGGCTCCAGCAGAGCTGAGGATGCTCTTAAACACCAAAAATATGGTTCAGATTGCTTTAAGAATATTGATCTGATCAATAAGTTGGTGTGATAAAACTAAACTTCAACGGGAAAGGCTCAGGCTTATCGGACAGTGAGGCTACATGGTACGCTTACGGTTTAGCGAAGAAAGAATAGGGTGAGGAGCTCGATGACATCACTTTATCGCAAGGAATCTCAGAGAAATACTGAACAAATTTGAGGATACAGTACAATTAAAGGTAGCGGGAATTTTTTATCAAGCATTCGACGGTCGGAAAATGGAAGAGAAGCTCAGCAGCACAACATATATATATTCTATTTTACTTTCTCTTTCTCTCTCTCTCTCAAAATATATATAGTGAGAGAGAGAGAGAAAGTCCAAGATAATGCAAACAAAGACAACTTACCGAATATTGAATTTCCTAACTAGATCTGCACGGTACAAAAGAGGCCTTTAAGTCTTGTCGAAGTTGCAGTTTTAGCGCAGGTTCTAAGAAATGTCCCTCGGAGACTGAATGTTTCAGAGTCAGGTGACTAGTTTTTCATTTCATTCTCTACTCTACTTTCTTGTTGTTCCAATTCTCGTTTATACACGTAAGACAGGAATAAATAGGAGGGCCTCTCCATAGTTTAAAACAGGTGCTAAAAATGTAAATTTCTTCGACAGACCACTCATGCTGTGAAAAAAATTTCTACGCTGATAATGTTAACATTTTGTGCTAAGTATTAGCAGCGCAATTATCATACTAATTTAGCAAGGAACCTTAAATGACGTATAAATTATATGAAACTGAACATTATGGTGCAAGAGAAGCGTTTGACTTTGTATACATAGCAGGACTTACAGTTGAGAAATAGCGAACCTCATATATCAAGAAAATTAAAACTTTCTTTACAATTGAGGTGAAATCCCATCATTAAATAATCTCCAATAATATGCATTAGCTGAAATGGGAACACTTGGTGACACTGCTACAGCAGAAAATGGCTGAAAAGCAGCTAGTTTGGTAAACGTGGGACTTGCCTATAACCTCGTTAGGTTACGGACTGGTGGGACAATTCCCAGCGCAATTACTGTAGGCATTACGGGCAGACAATTGCTACAATTTGGTGTGTGTGTGTGTGTGTGAGGTCACCAGGTGGAGCAGAGGTCAACCGTGATGGTACTGGCAGCAGGGACAGCAGTGAGCGACATGGGCTGTTTAAAGAAGGAAAGATAGAAAGAAAAACCGTTTATCACGTTCGCTGGATCGTGTTAAGTAAGTCTCATGTCAAGTAAGGTTGTAAGTAGCAGAGTTTTAAAAACGACCATACTGCTCGAAAAAAATTGTGCCTTTCCTAAGAAGTGTGAAAATGTAGTTATGATGATATTTTACCTCGTATGCTTAAATCTCTTCTAAAAAAGATATCGAAGTAATTGAAATGCTGCTCATTCACACCGATAGGTAAATGAGCAATTTACCTGGTGGTAAGCCGGCAGTGAACGTATTACTTCCTAAAAATTTGACACATGATATGTATTACAGCACAATGGCTTCTAAAATTTCTTAATATGAAGGTTCTTCATTGATGGACGAACCACACGAGGAGTAATTAGCCGCTCGAAAGGAAGAAGAACTTTCCATAACAGTTTAGAAAAGACGTTAAATCATGTATTGTGGATGGGATATACTATATTTTTTAGGCACAACGCGTCCAGGGATTGTGGTGCAGCATCGTGAGGATGTCGACCGCAATGGAAGTGCGAACGGTAACAAAAAGAAATACTTTGAAGCTCCTTTTCCTGGAAAGGAGCAAACCCAAAAGAATAAACTGAACCTTTTTACGAAGAAGTAAACAGTTTAGGCTGTGATCAATAGAAAAGTCAGTTTTCTCTCTCCATATCAGACCGTTAGAAATTTATTCCAAAAGTAAATCTACAATTTTTGAGTCTCTTGTAATTCTTTTGACCCCTTACTTAATATATTACCAAAACGTAGACGTATTTTCTGAAAAAATATATATCAGTTTGAACTATTTGATTTGTAATTTTCAACTCAAAAGTTGCCTGAGTTGGGCACACAACAGGAAAAAAATCCCAACCGGTTAATAAAACTTGTCTCAGCGCAGTCATGTTGTGTGACGAATAAACATGTTTTCTGTGGAAATAGATTTAGACGAACGAATTATTTCTGAATTTCTGTCGCAGAGGTGGAAAAAAATTTCGTTTTAGCGGCGTTTCTGGTATTCGCGCATGATTCACGAATTCGCAAATTTAAAAAAAATGCGCTAAGTATTTTCGAAGGAACCAATCGACCCATGAAAGTGCGCTTCATTTGCATGTTCTGGCAAGTTCGTGTGCAACTTTCTGCGTCCTTCCGCTGTCTTCGCTTAATGCACTTTATCTTGGGCTTTTATGATTTTCAATAAAATGTCAAGTATTTCATTTTACGAGCAAGCCGAACCAGAATGTTTTCTGCATCTTCTTCATCACACAAGAGCCATTTCAGGTCCATGTTTGAAAAGAAATAAGAAAAAGCTACAGTGCATTCGTCCTCATTTCCGCACAAATAAGTTCGCCAGCTCAGCGGTCGGAAGAACAATTTTGTGTTTCGAGGCGCCGTAAAGACTTTGGCCCAAATCGAAGGAAAGTTAATCCGCAGATCCTACTCCGAGGACGGCATCATTATCGCAGGAAGTTGAGCGCCGCGCAGATGTAGGTTAGTGAAGAGAACGAAAAAACTTCCTGAAAAAGTTGCTTTGTGCCCAACCTAACAGTTCGCGCTGCTGCCGCAGGGCTGGTAGGGCGGCCGCACAGCTGCATTGAATGAAATGCGAGGATGAATTTATGAATTAGATGAGAATTTAAAGGAACAGTATAAACGATGTTATTTTTAGTTTAATTATCGTAGAAAAATGCCGGGTAATGACTGCGGAACGAAGATGAATATAAATATTTGAAATGGTTTCAGAGAAAAATGAGTTAAGTTGTTGCATGGAATTGATCTGGAATTTCTCCGTCGTTCGAAAAGAATACAAATCGTAAAAATATAACAAATGACACGCATTTAGCGTCTACGTAGAAGGGTAGGTAAATTTGGATATGTTCATGTTCGAGTTTATGTTTTTATACATGTTCATAGCAATTTATTTGTTAACTTTCATTCTTCTGACTTTATTCAAGTTCAAATTCATGTTTCATTATTTTGTTCATATTCGTATTTATGTTTTTCATGTTCATGCCGATAGTTAAGAAGAAGAATAGCGTTACGCCAAATCCTGTGTTCCAACAAATTACTTAAGAGAATAAGAAATAACCCGGCAGAAATATTCAGCACAAATTACTAGCATTGTTTTGGCGCTGTGGTGGACCGAGTGAACTTAGTATTGCTACAGAGAAGAACGCAGGCTCTGACTCATGCTTCTCCACACGAACAAAGAACGCTTCCTATTCTGTAATTATTTACTGGAAATGGTTCGATTACTATAGAAGTAAATTCGATTCTTCCAACGTTTCTTCACGAAGACATTTTAAAGTAAATTTTGCACAGGATATTTTCTAGCCGCTCAGGAAGTATGAGGCATATTTCAGTCCCGGTAAAAGTGCACCGTCAGCAATACTGCATCTATGCGGCAGCGAGTGACGGAAAGTGTGCGAGAGGGAACTGGTACGCATACTGCTGCAGCAGATACACACACTGGCTGCAGTAGCGCACGCTTCGCTTTCAGGACAGTTCAAACGTTCGGAGAAAGTCGCACGAGAGCTGATGTTCGCTGGAACAAGCGAGTGCAGCTCGCGCTGGGGCAACCTTTGCTCTTCTGTAGCAGCCACGTCGGGCGGCGGGTGCCTTCTTCAACCTTTCACTTTTGGCAGCTTCACGTGCTCCTAAATGGTGCTCGTCAGCCGCAGATAGAAAGATAGAAAGAAATAAAGAGAAAAAATAAATAAATAAATAAATAAATGAAGAGAAAAAGAAAGAAATAAACGAAGAAATAAAGAAAAGAAAAATAGTTTGTTTCCAATTATGATGATACAGAAAGCACATCATTGGTTTTAAAATATCTTAAAGTAAGGATCCTCTGTTGATACACACACATGTGTACCGTAATACCCACTAGTCGAAACAAATGATGGAGAGCAATATGATGTGAGACGCAGATAGAGAGATGTACACGGATTGAGAGGAAGGATAAACTTTCTCGAAACGCTTAATTCATATAAGTCTCGTAAGAAATGCTTCTGGAAGAATTAAAGACTAGAAAATAGAAATGGCAAGGAAATAACTCCAGTGAGGCTTACGTATTCATCAGCGTTTCGTGTAACGTAATTATCAGTGTGTTTGGGAGTTTAAGCAATTATTTTTTTGGCACAATTCCTGAAATTTCAAACCCTGAATGATGAATAAAATTTTGGTATTATGCAGAAATTCATTGGAGGCTAAAATTTCGTTCATTTGGGAGTTCAGAAATGTGTATAATAAATGTACATGATACTTCGAGAAGAGCCAACGACGGATCGGTATACAGCGATATACAACAAGAAGAGCCAACTGGAAGTCTACATCAGCAGCGCATGGTGCCATGTTTATGTGTGACATAAGCAAAACAATGAGTCTTTTATGGAGAAGTGAACTATTAGACGACTTGACTGTAAAAAACTATGAACGAAATTAGTAGCCAGTAAATAACTGTTCAACAAATAATTGCTCTAGCGATGGAATTGTATCAATAATTCGATAACTTTTGAGGGGCCAAAAGCCAGGTAGGCAGAGGGCCAAACAAGTGACGAGCAAGAGGCGGCCCGGCCTCTATGTAAAATGAAGACACCAACTCTAGCGCTGCGTAATAATTTTTACGAATAATAATACCTATAATAATAATGATTATAATAATTTCTATAACCTTAACTTAGCAATAAAATCTTCCTGTATCACTGAAACATAGCGAAATTTTTTTTTTTTTAACTCAACCGTTTATTAACAACAAGAAAGAGAATTTATACGCAAATGGGAGAGAAATTACGTGCAAGAAAGCAATCTTCATTTACATTCGAATACCAGGCCAACCAACGAGCAATTCTCGATTGCCCTTGCGCTAATTAGTTGATTTAAAAGCTTAAATAATCAGCACGACCGGAAAGACTCAGGAGTTTGCAAGAGCTGCGCTACACTCCAGGCCTGAGCCAGCGTGTGAGACAAGTTCAGTGAAGGATGCAGCATACCGTGAGCTGGCCATTTTATCTGATGCGTAACCTTATACGAATCATACAGTGATGTGTGAGTTGAAACTCTTTTGAACAAAGATGGTCAGGAAATTGCATTTTTTATCCATTCATTTTTAGCTCAACTGAACAGCAAACCTTATTTTGCTAATCATACAGTGATGTGTGAGTTGAAACTCTTTTGAACAAAGATGGTCAGGAAATTGTAATTTTATCCATTCATATTTAGCCCGACTGAATAAGAAACCTTAGAATAATAACATGAGAAAATAAGGCGACACACTCACCTCGCACGAGCCGGGCGACCTCCTCCAGGAACCGCAGCACTGAACACAGACGACAGCAACACCACCAGGGTTAGTGACAAGCAATAAAATGAGTACAACAATCCAAAAATGAACTATTAGTCATAATAAAGAAAACTTATCAGATATACCGCGTTCTCGTACTGCCTACTTCAAACTTTTGTATTAACCTGTGAGTATACTCCAAATTAGCTTAGGAAATTGATAGGCTCTAATGTTTTAAAGGTTTTTACCTATGAAGGCTGCAGTGTGTAACGGCTGCCACCAGTTTTTCTGATGAAGTATTTTTCTTTAACTATGAATTAAAAGCGATGAGAAAGTTGGTGTCACTTTGAGAATTTCTCGACTGTGGTCTGGAATGTTCCCTGGGGCGCTTGGAGGTGTTCACAAAAACACCGATTAATTCAACAAAAGTTTTGATGAAATGCTACACCAGCACCGCAGAAGTACAGAGAGAAGTTCATGTCATTGTAATGAGTGGAGGTGATTGTACTGTTCATTTGGAAAATGATTTAAATGTGTTCGTTAAAAAGGCATAGACCGATGTACCTTGTGAGTAGAGTTTTTAGTGTCACATGGACAGTGTGATGAGAAAGTATTTTTATAAACAATAAACATTGTACATTTTGATTTTTATAAACACTGAACCCTCTAACTTGTAGTTTTATTCCACCAAACGCTTGGAATTACCGTTTTTTTTCAAGATATTACAGGGGATGGCTGTAACTGTAACTACAGGGAATGGCTAATCTGCAAGTTTTTTAACTGGTCTCATAATTGGTCAAAATTTCGAAGTTGACGTGCCCAAAACTACGCAATCACTAGTTCCTCTACAATAGCTGGCGTCGTACAGTCATTTCACCGGACGCATCTCAAAGAGGGTCACCATGTTAGCCCAAGGCAGAGTGGCTTCTTTTTCTTGTTGTTAGAAACTTCTCGACAAGTCGGAAGCGGTTGCATTTTCTTTCGTTTTCAGAAAAAAGTGAACGTGCGACCTTCTTATTTTTTCTCCAAAAGTACGAATTAACTTCCGTTTTTTGTGACTGATGCGGATTAGGCCGCATCCGAGGTCCGGTTTCGGAGAGAACGAGATCCCCTACACTCTCACAACTGGTATCCTGTCTACCAGCCATTTGAAAGCGGGGCTTGGTTTTGAAATGCGGTCTCTATATTATACCATGACTTAGCTATATATTAATTTCTATTTGGAACCTAAAATTTATAGCAAACATTAGAAACTTGAAACAAAATAATAGGAAAGAAGGATTTGGGTTCTTCCACAAATATTGACACAGAGATGCAGAGAAAAAGTGTTCAATTTCTTTACCCTACACATGAATCGTAGAAACGATGTTGCTGCAACTAGCGTGGGCTTTTTACAAAGTATCAATACGTAGAAAATAAATCAAATTATCTAACCTTTCAACTTCATCTATTTAATTATTTCTTAGCAACAACAAAATGTCAATAGTTCTCATTTAGCATCATTTAGAAATTTTAATTTCAACGCAGCAACCACTGTTGTAAAATATGCTACAATAACCCATCTTTATGACCCATAGGCAGCGAGATGGGCTTTAGGTGAGAGGGTTTCGGGTTCGCGTCTCACTTCCAAGCATCATTTTTCCGAGCAAGCAGTTCCTCTGTATGGCGATGTAGCGCACTTGCACTACTTGATGTAACTGTGGCGGGGTGAGCTAAAGAGGTGGGGATTATGTAGAGGGTAACGTATCTAGATTGAGCAGTACGCGTGACAACGAATGAGGCAATTAGAGAAATCACTCTTCCTTTGTGAGGAGAAAATCAGAGCTGTGCGATGTTCTGTGTTACCTAAAGTACATGGAGATCAGACACGAATCAAATGAGCTTATGGAATGATGCTCTGAAAGTCACTTGGATTATAATGAGTTTGTGTTTTGTACTGCTCTTAGTTACGCATGGATTATTATCAGTAGTATAGTTTTTTACTAATTTTTTGTCCTTAACACTAAGATCATCACAGCCTCACTTGAACGATTGATTCATCAGAGAAGCCATTTGAACAACTGCAGCTCGCTCCCTCATTCTTCACTTCTCTACATCAATTTCTAATTTCCCTGGGGTTCTGTTGACATTGTTCTCATTGAAAATTTTCTTTCCATGTCACATTTCGTGTTGGGGTCTCCATAAGATAGTAAAAACGTTATTTACAATAACATCTATTTATTTTGTGCTTTTAAAACGTGCACTACGATATGTAAATATCTCACACTCTATTTAAAAAATATGTAACTGCTAGAAAGTTTTTGTTTATCGTTACTGAGGCTCCAAATTCATTAACGTCATGCAAGGAGTGTTGCAGTGGACAACCAGCTGTTCTCAGGCTTCGGTGTGCTCCAAACCGCTGAGGACACGTCGGTTTGACCCGGTTTTCAGAGGCTGAGGCGGGTCGCGTGCTCCAAAAGTGGAGTAATTGCGGCGTGACGCGTCGAACATCTGGCAGGCACACACCGCCAGGCGAGTTTTCGTACGGTCAACACTCTTGCGCAATTTATTCCATGAATTTTGGGTACAGAGGTGGAGCTCCGTATAGTTATTAACTCTCTTATAATATTTTGAGCCAACAAAAGTTCGAGAACCGGTGGCTAAATTGGATGTAAGCCTCGAATGTTAGTGAAAAAGGAAGACTAATGCACTAGTTTAAGGCATAACATGATTATTTCATGTAAAATTTATGAGAGTCTAGCTATTGAGATTTAGAGTATTGACATAATAAGCACGGGAAAAATGGAACAAAAATATTAAGAATTTTATCTAGAAGACGGAAAACAGAAGTCTCATTAATTTCCCGTAGCTTAAGTTGAAGCAAGACTATATAGACCAAATTGACCTGAATTTTGTAAAAAGAATAAAACAAGAGGTTTTATTTAAGGAACGTACACGAAACAGTTTTCAATTACAGGCCTTTACTGTGTAGACAATACTCTTACAGTTTTAGCTTTCTTTATAGAATGAAGTAGAACAAGGAATATCTTCACTTATGGAGAATTGATTACTTCACACAACCACCCGTGCAATAAGTCTGCAGAGCAGCCAGCCGCTTAGGCCAGGCAGGCAATATTTAGCAAACGGTAGAATAATCATAACAGAAGGAATATCATCCCTTATGGTGCATTGATTACTTCAAACGACCACTCGTGCAATATGTATACAGATCAACCAGCAGCGTATTTACAACAGACGTCGTTGGTGTCAGAACAGTGCACGCAGCGCCCCTGGGCGTGGCCTCAGCTGTGTCGTGTCTCTGGAGCAGCGCGCTATCGAGAGGGACAGCCTCGCTGTGACTGGGCAGGGGTACACCACTGAATGCTGCATGGTGCTCTGAATGCATGGTGCTCTATCTCACAACTCACCAAAGGGCTCGCTTCCTGCCGAGCACCTCCACAGTCGTCCACACCTTCTCTTCGCCATGGGATGATATCGTTCTATTGTTTTAATTTTAATTTCGTTCTGAAGCATTTCAATGAGCGAGGGATTATCACTTATTATTTTGGATCTCTTTCCGTCCCGATCCGCCACGATGCAGCAGCTGCTCTGTCCCCAACACGTAGGACCTACTCCCCACTCTCCCAGTCTCCTTCTTACTGTTCCCCTGCCGTCATGTGGGGAGGACGCCCTCACTCCCCAACACAGCTGCCCTCACACTCTCGGCGGACTGAAGCAGGGAAAAGGTGCATCGATCCGCTGTTCATGTTCTGCGTGCGTTCGGTAGAGTTTGATCGAAATGCCAAAGAAGTTTTGTTCAATTGAAATCTCGTTCAGAGAACTGCTTTCCTAATAGACAAGCGTGAAAACAATTTCGTTTTTGATTATTTACTTGACCTTCCATCGTGAAATAACTTCCTGGTCTTCTTAAAAGTTGAACTTACTGTACATCTTAAACTTTCATCAGTGAAAAACTGAGGCCCCTTGTTTATAATTTGCATCGTACAATGAATGATGCATGGAAATGTGCAGTAGAATTCACAAGCTCCTTATTTTTTCCTCCATATTCTCACCGAAGCACTTTTATCCAATGGAATTATTAACTTGGAAATAGTCACGAGAGACGAGGGCGACAAATGAAAAGGGAGGGACTTTACCAAACAAAAACTATTCTTAATCTATAGATAATGTTCTTAAGTAATATACGAATTATTAACTGTTATATTCAACATTCTCAACACTATCATATATCGCTTCGCACACAACGCTTTATTAAAAATTTGGTAAGTGAAATCTTGAATCTGAGAGGCGACTGACAAGGAGACTTCAACGCAGCAAAGGTAATGATCCTACGTCACCTCGTGAGGCTCGGTTATATATAGTGATGCGATTGCGTATGATAAAACCAGTAAATTATGGGAAACTTGTTTTTGAATCATACTCATGAAAATATTCGATACCCAGACGCTGCAGTTTGCTGCGATGTTGTCTTTCGAAGCGGTTCCTTAGCTGTCCTTTTGCTGATCGAGATTCCCTAATTCGGTCATTTGACGTGAAATTTGAAACTTTGATGAGAAGAAGGTCAATCCCTGGCACACAGTCTCAGGGATTTATTGACTTGATCATTAATAAATCTATCATTTCTATCTATCAGTTAAATGTTTGTTAACACCAATGCCGGATTAAAAAACGGAAAATCTTTGAGTTCGCTTGCAGTTGCTTCTTCTTTCAACAAATTGCGCAGATGAGACTCGTGTTATTGGCATCCAGCACACTTGCATGCAAACATGTTCTACTCAATTGATGTAAGTTTTTATTGTTTACGTCATTAATGTACTCCTCGAGTTAAAGTTACCTACAAGTTAAAAAGTTAAACCTACAAGTTACATCTTACGTACACTTTCATCATCAGTTAAAAACTGAGACGCCCGCAGGAGCTGGCGGTTCTCCCCAGCGTGGCAAACGCTGATACCGAATTTGTCTTTCCTTTCCCATCGCTCCCCGGGTGACAGCACGCGTAGGTTTCCGCAAAAACGTCCACACCAACAACGAAATAAGTACCGTCCAGCTCTGAGTATACATTCAAGAGATGAATTTTTTTGAAAATTTCGAGATTAAAACGCAAAAGGTGAGTGGTTTTCGTTTGTTCCAATGAATCATATTAAAAATAAAACCAATGGCCATTGACAGCAAATAAATTTTACTACGTGTATGTTAATTAATGAGAGTTTCATACGTGATAAGTATTGATAATAACTATGTTACTAACTATTCATCATTATTAACTTTTCAAAATTCGTCCCGAGACAGTATTTTACGTCAGACGAAAATGGGCGGTCAGGTTTAGTTCTCGGCTTTGATTGAAGTTCACATTTCTCCACCAGGGGAACAAGTTGAGAACACGCAACGAAAAAAATAACATTCCTAATATATGTCACAACGGAAAATACATTCCTTGTACAAATCCTCTCACAAGATTACCATGTTTTAGCGGCATTCAAACATGGGATTTCTAACGGGAACAATAATTAGAATATCCAATCGAGTTGAACGCCAAACGACGTGAGCGCAAGGTCGCGTCACACACAGCAGATGTAGCGGCGGCGCAGATGCCAACACCGCGCAGCTGTCGCGCTAGAGGGAGGCCTCCAGCGACCAGGGCTGTTGTCGGACGCTCGCTCGGTTCCGTTAGTGACTTTCATTCAGAAATGAGACTCAACTATGCGCACGGATGCGCTCACAGAAATTTTGATGAACAAACTTGTAAATAATGGTGTCTGTGATGCTGTTCTCATTTAGTCTTCACCAGGAGACAGGCTATGCGCTGGTGCTGTAGAGCGGCAGTACTTTTTTAGCTTTTTACAGATAATTTATACAATTGAAATCACTGCACTTAATGAAAGTTCTTAAATTTTTTCAACAATGAGCAATACACAATTCACCTTTACGCCATAATTAAATTTCGGTAGTATCATATAGCTGACATCATTTCGCCACGAAGCTATGCACAAGGTATTGGCCACCTCGGCAGATGTCGTAATTTCTTTTCGGTTAGACAACAGTTGTTTTATTGGACCCCGCTAGTTTATCTGTTTTAAACATATATTTTTAAAGGCATCTACACGTGAAGCGATGTTGGTGTAATTATTTGTCTGCTGATCTTCATCTTCAAATTCTGTGTTCCAGCGAACTGGTTTTATTGGAAGTCTGGAGCAGCTAACGTGGGGCTGCATGTACAGTTCCAGGCAGCTGACATGGCGAGTACCATGACATGTGGAGTGACATGGTGAGTACCATGACATGTGGAGTGACATGGTGAGTACCATGACACGTACGGTTGTACTTCACACGTTGTGTATGAGCAGGCTGTAAACTCAGAATTTTTGTACTGAGCAAACAGGCACCTCTTTTACAGCTTCAGCTCATCGCTCTGTACATGGTGTTCTTAAATACGGAATTTTTGTGCCTATATTTGCAAATTTACATGCATTTTAAGGTATATTTAAATATATATGTATACCTTGCTGCATTTATGATAAAAATTTTACTAATTCAGAAACATGACGGTCACATGCTCGACTGATCGGAATAAGTTGTTTGGGTCCATGAACTTTTTTTAGCCTCTGTTTTAACGAACCAAACGGAACGCAGTTTACTGTATTTTACTTAATTACTTCCTAGATAAACTGAAATTTTTCATGAATTATTGTATGCTAAATATAAAAATTAGAATTCTGATGCAAAAGTTTGTCATTTATGGATCACATTGCAGTTCTTGTTCACTGCTCACGAGATCACATGGAATAAAAAAGACTATGCTGAGGTATTAATTTAACTTTGAATATGCTTTAAGAATCTCGAAATGGCAGTTTTGTCAATAAATTCATGGTGAACCTCTAACAATTTTGAAAGTTGGACTAGCTCTTTATATTTTCCTTCATCTTTTCACCGAAAAACTTTTATTCATAACTACTTCAAAACTCATCACATAGAATGAATAGCGCAGTGACTGCACTGCTGAGGAACTTTACTGATATTTCCAGTGCATCTAAATGCAAATTTGAAATTTTAGGGATAATTACATAGCGTATCATTATCCGATTTTATCATGAGCACACAAAAATGAATTAACACTTGGAAAAAGATTTTGAAGGCACAGTTGAAGTGTTCTTAACACTTACTCGTCCGTGTTGTACATGATGGGTATTATTGTCGGCATGGTCTTATGGAACGTACATCATTCTAAAGGACGCATCAAGTTAGTAACAAATTTCGTATACTTTACGGATTTAAATTTTTCCACCTTGCTGCCTGCGGCTGTAACTGAATCTTTTGAACATTAGCTCTAGCGTAGGATCTCCGGCCCCTTATTTTCATCCGTTCTTCAAATTGGAGAATCCGAGCACGCTTTATGAAC
This sequence comes from Platorchestia sp. MABIK, assembly GCA_014220935.1. Classification (NCBI taxonomy): domain Eukaryota; kingdom Metazoa; phylum Arthropoda; class Malacostraca; order Amphipoda; family Talitridae; genus Platorchestia; species Platorchestia sp. MABIK. The sequence goes on along the minus strand of JACJUY010002972.1, from coordinate 78,993 downwards.
CTCTATAAAAGTGCTGCTGAACCGCCGTTACCCTGGTCTGTTCCTCTCTTGTGAGAAACACCAAAACTGCTCACACAATTCCAACGGGTATTGCAACATTTGCTCCCGTGCGTAACTGCTGACGGTGTTCGAATGCTGCTCTCGCCCAGCCGTGCGATACACGCACGCGCGTGTCTACACTCTTCCCGAACTGTAAATGGTGGAAATTTTAAAATTTAGAATATCTTCTATTCACTTCCCGAATTCTGGACGTTGGAAATTTTAAAATTGAAACTATATTCTGCACACTCGCCGAACTGTAAATTGTAAAAATTTAAAATTTAAACTATCTTCATACTCCTCGATAAATTAGTAGCTCTTATGTTTTCTGACTGTAAAAAAAGTTATCAGTCGTTCGAATATTTTTCTGGTAAGATTTATTTTTCTTATCTTGCTAGTGCAGCGTACTACAATGGAAAAAAGTTGAATATATAATTCGGGCCTTCAGAAGGTTTTTTGCTGAAATAATAACTCAATTACTCACGTCGTTTTCAAAAATTACATCTTGTTATTAAGAAAAAAGTTAAAAAACTGTAAAATGCATTCTCTTTCCGATGTAAAACAATGGTACCGTCAAATCTAAGGTTACTGTAGCCCAACTGATCTCTACATAACTCCAAAAGGTTAACAACATGTACTCAAAAGTCGTGATCGCTTGTGCGTACTCGTATGTACTCTGTACGAACAAGACATATTGGCTTTTTGTCATGTGAGACAACGAATGGACTCAGTAACAACTTTATCTACTTCCCAAACGGATTAAATTGTTGCTGAAAATAAGATTTCTTGAGATGAGCACGCTTGTTTGAATAGCCTAACCCAGCCTAACTTTTTCGCCGCCTACATGCATGTTTTTCGCCACCTAAGCGATTAAGCAGTACTACAGTGCCAGTGTTTGTTTCACAGACTCAACCACGTATTTGCTCTCAAATGGCTCCAACAGCGAAGTCAATATCGGCAGCTTCTTGGAGTTCCTGAAGCCCAGGAGAAAATCTTGCACCCCAAAAAAACGAGTCCATGATTGGTTTTTTAAGAAGCGTGCTGACGTGCGAGTTGGTTTTTGCAGCATGAGTCGCCAGTTCACCGATTATATTTCTCCAAGACTAACCTGAATAAAATTCTCGTCCCTCCTCGGCTCCTGATGGTTTCTCACTTTCACGACATCGTGAGATTGGCTATGACTTTTTGAGTTGCTTCTTGAAGCTCCGCAACGAAGGGTTCACTCACTTTCTCAAAACCTTGGTTATTGGACGAGGTCTTTGTTGCATTTTTGCGGTTTTTGTGTCTTTTAGTTTCCTCCTCAATCTGCACATCTATTAACATGGCAACATTCGCATAACTCTTCTTCTTCTCTGGAGACCTAAAAGGGATCTTTTATTGCAATCATTCACATGTACAAAAATTTGATGGGCGCTGCTTCAAAATTTACGCATAAATGTGACCAAATATGATAAATTCAAGTTACAGTGTCGCTGCTTCCCATTGAGTTATGTTGCACATTCGCAGGAGCACATTCTCCTGATTTTCTTCTTCTCGTGACTGGCTTCTCTTTCTCGGCTACAAAATCCTCGCGAAATTAAAGCGTATTGGCACGTTCTCATAAAATTATCGCAAAATATTTACATTTGGTTTTCTCACGTGTATCATCTACATATATGATTCCCCGTGACGACTTTTAGATCTTCTGAGTACACAAGGCTGTGTTTGTACTGAGCTGTTGTGCTCGAGGATAAATTTGCAAGAATCTCCTTTGAACGGCCAGACGACTGTCTGGCTCCTGCATGACGGTGCAGTTGCTTACTTTCCCTCGTATTTAACAATAGAATATCCCAGATCTCTGAAGAGAAAACACAAAAGGGGTTCAAGTTTTCTTCTCTGCCCGCAGGAATAAACGGACGAAAGTATTTTCACTGAAGAAGCCATAAAGATGTTTGCTAGCAGCCTACAGTGACGAGCCCTGGCACCCCTGGAGCCGCCAAGCAGCCCCAGCACCCCGCAACTGATGCAAGAGAGACCCTGCGTGCTGATGAACAGATGAATTCTTTTCACGAATGAAGTTAGTTAAACTGAAGTTAGCTTAATTGAAGTGAATTCAAACTGGGACTTTTAATTTTCCCTTTGCTGAACCGTTAGGATAGGCGATCGATCGTTCGTTTACAATTGTCACATATTTGACATCTTGATTGTTGGGAGTCGAGGATATAATATCAGCACCGTGAACGCTTGTCTCACGTACGGCCAGGTGTGTTATGATATTTTGCAAAACAGCGCTACTTCTCAATCTTGAATTTGATATAAAGTGAGCTTGACCACTGGTGTCTGCACAGAGAGCGCTTGCAAGACTGAAAATTAACAAGAGTGCAAAGTGCATGAGGCGAACGGTGCAGCGAATGAGTTCGCCGCTGTGGCCGTGAAAACGAGCGTCACTTCTTCGTTAGCTTTGAATCCGCTTCCACAAGAATGACAACGCACTTCTTCAATGGAAAGTTTGGAATTGTTGAGTTAAGCGAAAATTTCATCTGGATTTGGACCATCAGAATTAAGGCGACAGATGGTCGTTGTTGTGAGAGCCTGGATCTTTAAAAACTGTTTTTTTTATTTAGTGCGTGTCAGGAATGCCTGGTGTACGAACGAGTGTTTCAAAACATCCTCTTCTCCGTACTATGAGAAATTCATCAGCAATGACTTTAAATTGTTCAATCTGAAGCGGTAAAGAACAAATTTTAAATTGGGTTTTACTCAGAAATTTCAGAAACGCTGTAATTTGTGACTCATGTGTGATTTTAAAGTTTAATTGTAAAATTTCTTAATTATCGACTGCTCAGAGCATCATACGAACAGAGGAAGTGTATGTTTTTTATAAATGATACCTGGAAATAATGTATTTAAAGGATGGTTGACTAGAATGCAGTGCTGTAATTTTAAATTTTTTAACTGAGGTAAAATGCAGCGCAGTTTTGCGACGCGCAACATTTTCTGGCATGCTTGTTCCTTGTACAGAAAACAACTAACTGGTGAAAACGAATAAAAATGTATTCTTTTTATTTTCTTAACATTTAAAGAACTCATTGGGAATAATTCATAGGCCCCACATTTGGTAGGCAGAAATTACGAACACGGCAGCACATTAGGTTTTATGAAATACTAACTCATTGAAAAGTTGTTTACAACTGGCAAAGAAAATTTAAATAAATTCAAAATTAAATATACTAAGTGAAATTCATTAGACATCAGATATTAGCAAACTCCGAGTCTTTTAATAGGTTTCATAACTCAAATGAAAGGCATTTACTCTTTTTTAGTTATAAGAACGTACCGAATAATAAATATTCTTTGTTCAGATAATGTTGCACACGAAAATATAAGCCGGCTTAGTCCACGCACATTTGTCGTGTTCACCGAAGTGACTGCATCGTTCAGAGTGCGTTAACTGCTCTGTTACATGCCGTGTCCAACTGGTCGCTGGGCCGCTCTAAATAACGCATCACTTGTGAGGTAGGGCGTCTTCAGAGCATCAGTTGTCTCTACTTAGTGCATCAGTTGTCTCTACTTAGTGCATCAGTTGTCTCTACTTAGAGCATCAGTGGTCTCTACTTAGAGCATCAGTTGTCTCTTCTTAGAGCATCGGTTGTTAAGTAGGGCGTCTCTACTTAGTGCATCAGTTGTCTCTACTTAGAGCATCAGTTGTCTCTACTTAGAGCATCGGTTGTTAGGTAGGGCGTCTCTACTTAGTGCATCAGTTGTCTCTACTTAGAGCATCAGTTGTCTCTACTTAGAGCATCGGTTGTTAGGTAGGGCGTCTCTACTTAGTGCATCAGTTGTCTCTATTTAGAGCATCAGTTGTCTCTACTTAGAGCATCAGTTGTCTCTACTTAGAGCATCGGTTGTGAGGTAGGGCGTCTCTACTTAGAGCATCAGTTGTGGGGTAGGGCATCTCTCAGTCAAGTAAAGCATGGCTTTTATTGACAGATGGTGTTGAATGTTTAGGATGAGAGGTCACTGTATGTAATTCAGAAGAATACCCTAAAGATAGACTGACAATTTAATTCGAAGTTTGGACTGATGAACATTTTAAAATTCCATCGTATTAGTACTTTGAGCTCGTGTCTTATACTCTTCGTTGAGGCTGCAGTGGATATTCTAATTTTAGGTACACTGGAATTTAAATCTGCGTAGTCAAAGTGAAAACACGAAATTTTCCTGTCTTTTGAGAGCTACGCGCGGTTTTGTCATTGTTTCAAAATTATTTGGCGTGTTTTGACCATTCCCTCGCCCTGTGTGCATGCACGGGAATGCGGCGGTAAACTTTGTGTCTTCTGTGTTGAATTTGTGGAAAAAATTCTCAGAGTTTTGAAAAGAATCCTGTGACCCAACGCCCAAAGTCTTCCAGTAAAGCCATGTCTCCATGTATGTACATCATTATTTAGTAGGGTATATATATATATATTCATTTATGTAGGTATGCATATATATGTATTCATGTATTTACACACATAGTCGAGTCAGGTATTTCGCTACTCACCAAAGTTGCGTCCGTCCCTCAAATCGTGAGGACTGCTCACTCTCTGCAGCAACATCCTGCTCTGCCGGGAGCTTCTCGGCAGAATCCCTTCATCTTCTTCGTCTTCTGTCTCATCTTCAGAGAACCCAAACTCCTTAGCGTCCGTCTGAACCCTTGTGTTTCGGAAAACCATTTCCTGTTCATCACTGTCGGGGTTTTGGAAATACTCTTGTGTGAGCGGTGACCGGGCGAGGGCAACCTGGCACCCGACCGCCACCATGAGGGCAACAGCTAACTTCACTGCACTCATTTTCTCTTGCGATTCTATTTTATGCTGCGAACCAAAAACTTTCTCACGTATTTTATCTAGTCACAGATCATCGCTGGATTTCACGACCCACGTGGGCTTAAACGTTATCCTGGGTGAATGAAAACATGTATGGTTAAATTTGTTAACCGAATTTCGTACAACAGTTGGCTCTTTGTACAGGCTTCACAAAAAACATATTTTCGAACGCCAAATGGAGAAGATTGAGCATGAAATATTTATTATTTAGTAGACTTTTAGAAGGATGTAGTACCTCACAAGCGGAAGCTCTAGCAAAGCGTATTTTGGAGCAATGATAGTAACGAGACTGACTCAAGAGTTACTGTATCGGGCAGCTTAAAAGCTCTGGTCATTGCGACGGATGAATTTCCCTAAGAACTAACCCCGTCCAAGCAAAGACATTACTCCATTTATGAAGCTGGTTTTCAGGGTTGAAGTTTAAAAATATTTACTCTGTACTTCAATTTGACTACCTTTTTTTACTTTTTAGGACTAGTCAAATAAAATCAAACTGTTGAAGGAATGACTTTTTTTCTGATTAAGGGATATCGTTCTCGGTGGGGGTTAAAACAAGAGTTGCAGGGTTGCACAGGCCTGAAACTAGAGCTCATTAGCTATGAAATACACGTTGGGTTAAATTCATACAACATATCTGAATAAAAGCCTATATCTTAAACACTGGGAAAAACATGGACTCTATTTCATTATACACAACTGCGACACTTTTAAGTTCTCTGCTGCCGAGTCTCGGATCCTATGACTCCTTCACTGTACTGCGCACTTCATCACCAACACTGTAATTTATTTATTCATGGCAATGAATATTTCCAAGTGCAATTGATTTACTGTTCCTTCTGGTCAGTATTGCTTCGGTTTAACGGTGGGGATAGCTGCGGGCTCAAGCCGCTCTAATTAACCTTAGAAGAGCGCGAGCTTAAGACTCAAAACACAAAGTTGTGTCCATCACACCTACATTAGTCACACAATGTCCGCACAATCGTACGTAAAATTCACACAGTTTTCCACCGGCATCTCGGAGCTGCTGCTCGCCCACCTGCCGCTCTGGCAGTTCAAATTATAATGGCTCGTTGTGGCACACTTCCCTGAGACCTAGTCTTGAACGTGGCGCTCCTGCTTTCTAGAAAGTGGTCCGACTGCACTCAAAATGTAGAAATGCTACAGAGTGCTCTCTTCTGGTAATATTTAGTGAAACATTAATGATCACAAAATTCAAATACTTCAGACAATTTTAAAATTCGAGGTGGAAATGAAAATTGGTGAACCACCACAGCTCGATGCGTTTTGAAATTCACGGCAAAAATAAATCCTGAAGATATTTTCTGTGCGACTGGATGCGAAATTCTGCGTCACAATTGCTGCTCGTACGGAATTCATTAATAACATCTTCCTCTTTTGTGTCTAAGAGCAAAATTCATGACGCGTTGGTAAACAGTTAACACTTATTTCACGAAGAGGCCTCGTGCGGCAGGACTCACTTCACGCCAAGTGAAAAGCTCCCGCATTTTCTTACGTTGCCTCCTGGAAGGATGCTGTCAAGTCACTCTTTTTTTTACAGCCGTGCTTTCAGTAAAAGCTGGCCGGACCCCGAGAGGAAGAAAGCATCGTTAAGTTAGAGCGCTCCTGATAAGCAATTGTTCAATGTGCGCATGAAAGTCGGGAAAAACTCGCTTAATTCTTCTGATACGATTTCTATTGTTTTTGGCCTATGACTGCGTCTCAATGTGTATGAAATTTGAGTGATTACATGAAAAATGAAGAGTTATTCATCTTTGCAATAGCTTGCAATGTGAGGGTATTAGTGAGTAGAGAAATTGCGCTGGCAGAAAAGCGTCTGCTCGTTCTTAATGATAATAGAATTTCTTATCACCTGATCGTTTCGCCTAAGAAAAATTTTTGCATGTAAGGTATGCATGTAATTAACATCCTGAGACCTAAACGAGTTTCTCCATCTCGAGTAATTGGAAATTTGTGCACAGTGATGTAGAGGTGACGGAAGTAATGCGCCGCTGGATAGAATTAAAAACTCCATAACAAATAATTCGACATGTTTCAATCAAAGAAAAAAATTAGTGGAGCGTTATGGGGGATTTTGTTGAGTTTTAAAGCCAGTCAGTAGCACGGATACAAGTGCACATGAAATAAATATTAGCGACCGCGTCGTGGTCAGTTCACTCCTATCCAAAGTTGGTGGGAGACCTGAGTGCTACCAAGCGTTTCCTGTTGCTAAATACATGTTGTCCAGTTTGTTGACATGAGATCTTGCTTATCGATGTGCTCTCTGTGTAGTGGAACTCAAAATACTGGGGATAAAATAGTGTCATATTCTCAAATGGAGGCATAGAGCTTCCATCTCCTAAGCTCCAGCTTCAGATGCTTTTTAGATTTACAAGACTCTTCGTCACTTGTGCGTCCGTATTTTCTTTCGTTTACTTACATTCATATATTTCACTGAATTATTTTTAGAACAATGTCGAGATATGTAAGAGAACAAAATATTAGTGTCTGTGCATTTTACATTGAAGCTTATACATTCATTTTAGCTGAATTCTAATTAACTGATAGGTCACAAAAACTCTCCTAAAACTATATGAACAGACTTAAATTTTTAGACGTCTGCTAAGACAACACCTCCAGTGCTAGTGGGAGGAATAACACGTTAGTTGTTATAAATATTATATCTATTCCAGGTGAAATTTCATAATAAATACATGTGCTCGTTTTTCAATAAAATTTCCACTGAGTTCTTTAGGAGTACATTTATAGAGTGAGAAGCCTCCATGAGTTACCAAATTTTCAGTTCAAAATTCCATTGCTGATAATTTCACCTGAGTCAGGGTAATGAAACTCCTCACATATCTCTTACCTACTATTTTTCGCTTTTGTTTGCATGTTCGTCATTACTTTCATTCACATCTTCTGTAAAACTGTGAGGGTTATTGTTCATTTAAAATTTGTTTGTATTGCGCCACAAGTGTTGTAGTTGTGGCGAACGTTTCCCTGTGGCCAAGAACGCACGAGCTGAACAAATGTTCGATCTTTTCCAGATGCGCCCCGCCACAAATGCAACATAAGTTCACCCACTTGTAACTTTCGAAATAATGCACCTATCGACTTCAAATTACTCTTAAACGAAAGAATAAAATACCCTTTTGTTTGGGAGTAATTTTATATCGATAGGTGTATTATTTTGAAAGTTACAAGTGTGTGAACTTATGTGTTGCATTAGCGGCGAGGCTTACCTGGAAAAGATCCCAAATGCGGAAATGAAACAGGGAATATGTATAATTGACTGAAACTGAATTCCTACATAATTGTCATACCTAATCTCATGAGAGAGCTGCCTTAAGAGAAATGTGCATTTTGATACGTAACCGTGTCTATATTTTTCTAAAACCCCAAAAATTTTATTCGCAAATTGTCAACGCTTCAGATAGAGTTTTTCTTTCAAATGATTCATAATGAAGCTACGAAACAAAACTTTGTTTGATTGCTTATGTTTCACTTTTGATGCTAATTTCAAATTTCTCTATTTTTGTGTCTCGTGACGGAAGGCTATGAATAGTTCAAGTTTCATCAGGAATGTCGTGTGGGTGGCCGCGTAGCGAGCATCGCCAGGTCTGGTATTGTACAGTATGTCCCACAAAAACCCGAACCGAGTATTTATTTTCCCGTATCAGTAATACCATCATAATCAGTAATACCTTTTCTATAGGTTAATTGTGAAGGATAATTTTGCTAGAAATTAAATGCTTATGCTTACGATGGTATTACTGATACGGGAGTAATTCGATACCAGTGGAAAGGATGCTATTGTGATGCGTGGCTTGGGGGTGATGTGAAACTGTCTAATTATTTCTATTGCTCTTCATTTCAGAACTCGGCTGAAGGTTCTGTTGAGTGATGCGCAGTAATGGTGTAATCAACTATATTATGATTCTCATCTATTTACCAGGTAACCATTTCAACAACACTGTGTAAAAACAATGGCATTTAATATTCGATGAGTTACAGTTGTATGAGCAAAGCAGTATTTCTGGTCGTAATCTATATGGAAACAAAGTGTTTATTTGTACCTTATGGGGTAAATAAGTAGAAAGTTTAGAACTTAGAAAACCTTCAAGTGGTGACTTAGTAGTATTCAGTGCTACTTGTGCTGTAAAATTTGTAGTTTGCTGCTAATATTTTCATGTCGTATCGATCAATTGTGCGTTGAACACCTTTGAAGTCAATTATTCAAATAGTTTTGCTTTGTGCGGCAGTGCAATGCGATTCCCTGCGAAATTTCGTTTTCTCTTTAAATATTTTCACAATATAATCACAGCTGTGATGTGCAGGTGTCATATTCCTAGCGTCCCTGCTGGGGGATGAGGGCAGTAAGAGGAGTGCTGGCTATGGTATGGAATATCGCCTGCAAAAAGCAGTTGAGATTTCAGAAGTCCAAAAGGAACTCTTAAGATACAGGAAAGAGATACGAACAAAGGCCAATGAACTGGCCATTGAACGCTGCCATTGGTTCGTTGCCGTGACGTCAGCATTGCCACACAGTCAACGAAAAAAGACTGATTTGACCCTACCTTGTTCTCTCTACCGAGGTGGTCAACGTCCCAACTTCACATCTTTATACGTTATGGTATCCATACTACGGCTCCGCTATCCATATTACGGCTATTGCCATGCTACAGCTGGGCACTCAGTTGTGTGTCTGTCTGCGAGAGTCTTTGTCTGGAAATGAATATTCGCTCACTCTGTTTTATTACATCATATTCATGCTGAAAAAAATTTGCCTTATGAGCGTGATGCAAGAATAATTATTGTAATGCACTTCGTGCTGCTACTTGATCGCAAACTTGCATTTTTTACCTAGCACTGTGAAATTTAGACTTTAGTTACCAAATGAAAATTTGATAGTTTTTTTGTCACTGGAGCAAATTAATTCGAGAAATGCTCGCTATGAATAAGTCATAAGAAATGAATAATAATACTCACGTGGATGAAATCCCAGTATTTAATTAAAACACAAATTATGCAACTAAAATACATTAAGGTCCATCTCTGTGTATCAAATTTTAAAATGAGACACAGATGTTAAACAGAGAAAACATATAAGAAATAAATTCACGTGAGTGAAATTGAATTCAAAATTAAACACAAGCAAAAAAGATACGAGAATAAAATTTTGCACGATGACATCGCTCAATCACTATCAGCTGGCTGCCAAATAATTCTGCAGAGAGTAATTTCCCCAGTCATACGTGCGGAGTGCCCACATCTCAGGGTGCCAGAGGAACAAGAACGAGTTCGTCCATCGCAGCAAGTTACTTCAACGGCGTTTGAAAGTGGCTGGACTTCATGTCCAGAGGAAAAGTTCGTTTTTAAGGAAAACTCTCTGGCTACTCGTGAAAATACTTAATTTCTCTGATGACAGCTTTATTTATTGAGCGCTGAAGAGCTTCAAACGAGTTCCTGAGTCGCGAATTTGATTGCCAGGAAGTGATGCATAAGAACTATTATACAAAGCAAGAAGTTGTAGGCTAGAAGCTCTCATTAAGATATGGGAAGGTCATAAGAAGAGCTCAACGACCAGTGTTTTGTGATGAAACTCTCATATGCAGTCATCTTATCAAACTCACAAGTCACCGAGAGTTTCGAATTACCATTAATGTGTCGGAAAGTTACGCTTATTGACTCTAAAAAGGTACCGCAAGAATTCCTATCGCTGTTCCTTCATTACTTTGTGCTGTGCATAAGACGAAGACGAAGTCTACTTCGTTGTTGCTGATATGACCACATTTGCGCATGTTTTTCCATTTTTAAATTACTTGTTTAAATTAAATAGGACATTAATTAAAATTACTGAGGGTTCAAACATTTTTGAACACAAATGACCCCCCCAAGATATGACTTCAAGCAATTACGAAAGTTGAAAACATTCTGACAGAATTAGTTTCGAATTAGTGAAGCACAGTTCCAAAAATTCGTTTTTAAATGTCATCCCAAGTTTCAATGTGTCTCAAAGAGAATGAAAAATATGCATCAATGTCGATAAACTTAATAGAAGTAGAAAAAGATCGAAAACAATCGTTACCTTCACAAACTGGTCATAATGATCATCTAACCAGAAATAGAATTTTGCACTCGCTAAAATTCGAAAGAAAAGGCAAGAGCTAAATCTCAACATGGTTTCCTCTGCCCTTGTGATACACAAGAAAAAAACAGAAAAAGTTTTCAAAAAGAATTTAGAATATCCATTATTAACAAAGTATTAATGGCATTCGGTAATGAAATAATTTTTTCACTAGATCATTCATATTGACGAAGAAATTTTTATGGAATGAAATTGATCTTAAATCTTTTCTAGAGCTTACTGTTCGGATTTGGCTCGTTTAAAATATTGCCCTTAATTTAATCAGCAAATTCTTTGTGAACCTAATAATTGACGAGTCTAGCGTGCGACTAGTTAAACAGAATTGTCCACCGAATAATAGCGTCGACTGGACGCCCAAGCAGTCGCTGAGCTTATTCGGGCCAACAAGTATTTGTTCAAGTTTGTTCATATTTGGCTTAAATTCAACGTTATTCTGTAAACAAAATTAATATATAAAAACTCTTCAGCTACACCCCAAAGTCTTTACTTAAATAATGGTTTACAGTGCAGTAACGCTCATAGAATAGTGTGGTCTGTGGAACATGTCTCTATCTCAGTTGTACTATTTCTCTACAGCCACACGTCTAAATGTGTAATGTGTGTAACGAACGGTTATATCAATGCCGGAAAAAATACATAAAGCGAACAAGGAATAAATGAATTGAGTGTTGAGTGTGTAATACTGTGTGTGTGAAATGAGTTGAATGTTGAATAAATTGAGAGTAGGGTATACATGTGAAATGAGTTGAATGTTGAATTTACTTGGTATCCCTTTGGCATCATGCGGCGCTACTTTGACGGACAACGGAACTGAGGGCGCTTTCAATGGTGGAATTATGCCAAGAGAGCAGTAACGCCCTCACCACCCATAAAAATATCTGTTGATGGACTCATAGCTCGAACATTGTAATTCAGTGTGTCACGTGTAGGGATGCGAAGCGCTGTCCTGTAATTGCAACCAATGCAAATACCAGTTCGTTGCGGAAATTCTACACGATTTGTAATACAACTGTAATAGAAATATTAAACCCAAGTAGAAATATGTAAGCGAACACACTCAGAAGACAAAAATAATTTTCGCTAGAGTAGCAGCCTGATGGCCAGCACCCCTGAGGTTTTATGATGAGGAAGGAGACTGGTTTTTGCATGATCTCATTTTTTGCGTCCGTCCAGAGCGGATGTTTTCTACTTCTTTCGGCGGTTGCAAACTTTCCATGAAATTAACGACTAAGATAGTAGGCTTCAAACAGGTTGATTTCTGCCAAGTGTAAGCATCCCGCATAATCTGCAAAAGAGACGACTTTCGCTGCTAAAAAGGAGCGCTAATGGGAAATTTGACTTTTTCCAGTCTTTTAGAATCAAGCAGCATTTGCGAAAGTCTTGCACTTGAATCAGTTGGCGGTACTCTATAGTTTTATGCAACAATAACGTACAACGTGAAGAGAGCAAGTGAAGGTATATTCAGAGCATGATAATAAAACAAGTACATCGCAAGCTAACGTTGTGTCTCGCTTACTTAATTAGCTTGTCCGACAAATTGCGGAGAAGAAGTTGCTGGCGAAAAAATGTGGTCGAATAACAGAAATGGTAACAGGCAGTACTCTTTTTACTGAAGTACTGTTTTGACTGTTTCCAATTAATTTATTATGTTGCCTGCAATCATTTTTTAAGTTCTTGGCAAACTTCATGCACGACCAACAGCAAGGCAACAGTCTCACCATCAAATTTTGGTGCTGAAATGTACGTAGAAATGGGGTTGTTTGGTAAAGGTAGGGTTCTTGAAGGTTATATTATTCAGATCGATGGAAACGCGAGCACCTCTCAATCACTTTAAATTCTACGGTAATTTTCAAATGTTTTCGCTCACCTTTTTTGTGTCGTAGCCTCTCGAATTAATATGACTTCGTTTTCTTTTTCTATTGGAGTTTTTACAGTAAATTTACACAACAAATTTCATGAAAACGCTAATTTGTGGCCGAGTACCCGATTCAAACCGCGCCGAGTCAACCATCTCTCTGAGTAGAGACACATCCTTTTAGAGTACATACATATACCAGGCCTCTCCTCCCTATGGGAGGGTAGCCGACAGCAGGCCACAATCAACACCCTTAGTCACTAGGATGCGAGAGAGGCAGCACTGGCCGCATCAAAACTGCCAGGATCAGCAGCAGCCCAGCACAACCACCTTCCACAGTCAGGCCCGACAGCCATAGCTGGTTTACCCCGACCGCTTCATTGAGTGCAGCCCCTCCCCCCGCACAGGACAGGTCAACCCCATCACATGCGGGCAAGCTCCCAGTACCTCGTCAAAGATAAAATTACCTTCTTATCCACTGTCCCCACTCACTTCTGTCCACAGTCATCCCTCTCGCCACATCCACAGTCAGACCCCTTTCATACAAAGCACGCTTCACCCCATCCATCCAACACATCCGTGGTCTACCTAGCACTCTAATACCACTCACTTCCGACATATAAATCTTTTTCCCCTGCCGCTCAACATTCATTCTTTCAACATGCCCAAACCATCCAAGCACTCTTTCATCCACTCGCCTGCTCAGCTTTTTGATAACCCCCGTCTGCCCCCTAACAAACTCATTCCTGATCCTATCTCTTCTTGTCACTCCATACATGCTCCTCAAACACTTCATCTCAAACACAT
>JACJUY010002972.1:37002-64453 GCA_014220935.1 Platorchestia sp. MABIK | reverse complement strand
CAACGCACCTTTCACTTCTACACTTCTTATTCCACTTCTATCAACTTCACCAAACACAGGCATTCTAACATCACTTCCAACATCTACCACTCTCGCAACCCTATCATCTTTCACGTTCAGCCGTTCCTCAAAATACTCCGCCCATCTCGTCCTCACATCACAACCCTCCACTAGCAGCCTACCATTTGCATCCTTCACTATTGCCTCACTCTCCACCTGTCCTTTCCTAATCCTCTTCACTTCCTTCCAGAAAACCTTCCTTCTCTCCATTAGAGTGCATAGCGAATAAATTTATTGCAAAATTCAACACCTAAAGATAACCTGAAGTTGTTTTTTGATGCAAACATCTCATCTGAAATATGCTCATTGTTGCAATTGAAGGCTTCAGCTCTGCGAGTCAGCTTGCACACAAGTTGATCGGGATTACAAATTTTTATATTAAGCACAATTCAAATTATAAAATAATTGATGATGAATAAATATGTATGAAAGCTCGCAAACATATTATGTAGATCGAGTGAAATTAAGTAATAGCTCCTGTGTAAAATATACAGTGCTTTCATCATACAGATATCAATGGTGTTGGACGCTACTAAAAATGCATTAGTTATACTTTTTTCAGGTTGATCATAGTTAAATTTCTCCCCAAAGGAGAGCATTGCAGAGCTATGCTTTCATGATACAGACATCAACGGGGTTGGAAGCTACTAAAATGCCTAAGTTAGATAATTTTTCAGCAAGATTCAATAAATTTCTCCACAGAGGAGTGCAGTGCAGAGCTGGAAGAAGTAGCGAGAGGAAGACTGCTGCAGAAACTCGCACAAGTGGGCTCTAAAAGGCGAACAATCAGCGTTCTTTCTTTAGAAATGTGGCGTGGGTGTTCCGACACCCATGTGTTATTAACAATTAAGGATTAACGTCAAGAAATTTTAAAAACCAATGTTTTACACATTTCATGTGTTAACTTTATTGGAAATAAATGTTTTCTTTTCTTTCTTGTTATTGAGCGTACGTGTTCAGAAGCACGCTGCTCGCATCTGATAAGATACGATTAAAATTTAGTTAACTAGTAGGAAACGTAAACGACAAATCAAAAGTATTGTGTTTTTTAAACCGTATTTAGTCTCCGACTTGTGAGAAGATCGGCTAATGGCACTCGAACGAAAGGTATTTACAGAAAGTTTCTTCACGTCAGTGTCAAGTGCTGCTCTGATGGCTCTCAGTGCGGTGGTGTGTGCCTCAGAACAATCTTACCTAATAATACACTTATGTTTATTGATTTATGTGTTTGTTTGGTGACAGCTTCTTGCGTGTGTCTGTGACGCTCAATGACCGTATCTGTGATACGAGTTTCACCAGTGCACAAGTACAAGAATATTTTAATCGCGGGTACTATTGGGATGGATGTATTTGTTTGTTATGAACGTCTGGAGGATTTATGAAAGGAAAATATTGAATCCCGTCTTTTTTTTGACGGGCCGTGTGCACTAGCATATACACGTAAATATTTCGATAATTATCTCAACTCTTAAAACGAGTTATATTCAAATTCCCGTTGTCATTAATGATGTCGCATTCCAACAGTTATCAGTTCTGATCGAGCTTATGATTGCAAAGATGACCCAATCTACAGTATAAATTACCACAGTTGTTAAAGTTGATGAACAACCACGACTCGTAGTTTTGTGATCGCCGCCGTACACGCTCTCGTGACTTTATATTGAATGCTTTCATTGTTTTTGATCAGTGATAAAGGACGATACGACGGTTGAGCAGTGAATATTTGCTGGGCAGAGGCAGTAGCTATCTGCAGAATAAAACAAAAATAAAACAATTTCCATAAGCGAGAAACATTTACTGATACCAGAAAAGGAACATCGAGAAACGTACCACAACCCTGCCACTGTACAGCACCAGTAAGATCTATAAATTTGATCAGAAGAGTAAAGAATGCTGGTGCTACATTTATTTGAAGGAGTAGAGTGCTTTTTGTTAGATCATGTGAGACTTCAGAACAAGAATAGACAACTTTTTAGAGAACAGAGGAAATGTGGCGACAATTTCTTCGCGAAATTTACTTTCAAATCAATTAAAATATTTCGCATGGAAATTAATAAGTTTTCAAACAGCATTTCTCCTACGTATTAAAATAAAATTTAAAACTGGAATAATTAATAACATGGCGTTGAAATTTGCGACAATGTTACTATCGGCAGGAAACTCAAGGTTTGACCTCACCCTCTACCCTCATGCACGACATTCATAGCAGCCGTGACAATGCGCGCCGACATGTGCACACGCCACGGTAGAGGAAACAAGGTAGGGTCATTTCTATGGAGGAAAATACACCTCCTCTTGTTCGGCTAGCCAATAGAACGGCCTTATTTCAAACAAACTGTGTGACGTCACCAAAACGCCATGTCGTTAGGCCAATAGCGGAGCCAGGTTTGAGGGCAGCAGTGCTACCAGATGCAATATGAGCGCTGCTGTTGGTTCGTTGTCGTGACGTCAGCATTACCACACGGTTGACGCAAAAAAGACTGATTTAATCCTACCTTGTTTCTACTACCGTGGCCAGCAGTGCCCGCAATTGCTGCGTAATGCACGAACTGAGGGACTAGCAGATCCACATCATTCACTCGCCAATATGGAAGACAAAAGCTGCAAGAATTCAATTCTTTCAGCCACACACGAGAATGTCTTCGTGGTTGCTCTACAAGATTAGATACACTCACAGCAAGATGAAATTTTAGAAAAATTTAGTACCGACAAAATAAGAGCACCGGGAGAGGGTGGTTGCTTCAAAAAAAGGTAGGAAACACTCACTGCAAGATGAAATTTTACCCAAATTTAGTTTCGACAAAATCAAGCACCGGGATATATCTATACAACCAAATTCTTGTCTTTCAAGTTAAATGCTAAGGGACAACTTGAAATTCGAACCAATCAACGGACCAGTTCACGTCGTGTTCAACGTACAATGAACATTAATAGGAGCCAAAAATTAGAGCTGATCCACGAAAGACTGTTTGGCTGGCCCCACAACGGAGATCTCGTCTTGAGACTTGTGTTGTGAATACTTCCCTCCCTTGCGCTAAACCAAAGCTACGCAAGGTCAGAACTAAAAATAAAACTTCATCGCTCATTTCAAACTAATTTGAAAGTGTTTCCTCGGCGTCCATCCGTACAATGAAATTTTCTAGGCAACAGAGAAGAGTTACTTACAGCCGATTGAGAGACAGCAGCGAACCGTTTGAATTTTGCCTCATTGTACGGAGATTCTCCTCAGATGCTTAGGAATCCAAGCACGCTACACACCCGCCAGCAATGAGCCCAATACAGTGAAGTGATTTAGTAATTATACTTAGGCCTAACGGTAATTTGCCGAGTGATGCGCAAGCTACAGACCGCGGTTTATTGAAGGCTGTTCAACATTCTTACAGAATAGAGATAAAGCTTGCAGCACGGAGAGCAATTGTACTGTCTTTCTGTGTGACTCTACCGTGCGCGTACAAGTACATTTACGTCAGATAGTGTGTGGGAATACATCACAGAGAGATAAATTCTTGCTGAACATAGCCTCGTTCACGGCTTTAGGTTCACTCTGCACGCCATCTCAACCTGCGAGGCAGAATAAGCCAACACCGCCAGCGTAACGATAGCCAATCTTAACTTTCAACCTTGGTAACAAAATTTTGAAAACCAAACGATATACATATGAAAGAAATAGATTTAACATTCTGCAAAAATCATTGCAAATAGCCGATGCTTTAAAGCTAGTTAAATGAAATTAAAGAGTAAAAAACGTATGAACAGAATAATTGAGTGAACATTTTTTTAATTCTTGCGAGTACAAATCGAATCTTTTGACAGCTCCATGTAGAAAATTGTGATTTTCTTACGTTCGAAATCTCACTAGAAACAGAAAAAAACTTTTGCTTTATGTATTTAATTTTCTATAACTATTAAACCTAATATTCCCAGCTTAGAAAAACGTCACAAAACCCAAGTTGAGCTCTACATTACGACCAAAGCTACAAGAGAGCCACTACAACCACCAGATCACCACTCATAAAGAACGTTCCTTTCAAAGTTCTCTACAAAACAAAAGAGCTACAGTCTCTCAAAAGAAGAACCTGGAAGCTCATATATTTACGATGTTCCAGTTAAACATTGGCCTTAACCTACACGATATAGTATACGTACCCAAAAAATGCTCAAGATGAATTTAAAATTTACTTTAGTATACATTTGCAAGCCTGGAAGAGCCACTTGGAACGCCGCTCGTTTAGGAAGCATGAAGGTGAGAGCACAGGGATATTTTAGTGATATACTTTTACAAATGAGAAACGTATTGCTGTCGTATGGTTCAGATTTTGGCTATTTTAGAGGACAATTTTCTCTTTTATACGGCGCAGAAATTGGCTAACAACGAATACAAATGAAGGATGCATCATATATTTTGTATTCATGCTATCTAAAATCAACTACATCCACATGTAATTATTACAAGAAAGTTTCCTCTGGCAGGATGATGAAAAAGAAATTAGACTTAAAAATGGTAATGCACTTGAACAACGCAAAAATTTTGGCCGAAATTTTGCTTCGGGAATTCACTCTTGAGAAGTGGTTCTTAACTTATTTTTCTCCAATTCACCACTTTAAAGTAAGCCAACTCTCCATTTCCCACCGCAGCATCTTCCTTTTACTTATCTGTGACATTCCTAACCCAGCAGTGTTGTCACTTTTACCCAAACATGACACACAATACCTCATTATGGTTGTTTTTGTAATCAAAAAAGGCTGTAAATGGTTGTGATCTGTAATTAAGTCTACATTTGGATGTAATATTTTAGATTTTAAAATACCATCTATTTTGTGTGGGCGGAAACAAATGCACACAAAATTCCCCACCAGTGGGGAATTCTGCACAGGTTAAGAACCGCTGCTCTAAGAGGCACCACCATTAAGGAGGAGAGCTACGGCAGTACACTTGTTTGAAAAAGTCACGACATGGTGTCCGGTTGAAGTTTATCAATGTATGTGAGCAGAGGAAAGCTTCCTAAACGAGTGCGAGCGCCGGGAAAGAGGAAGCACAGGAGCAACGACTGTGTCACCGATTGGTTGCCAAACTGAAAAGAATTGGTCTTCGCATGCTTGTAGGTGACACGCAGACTACGGGGGAAATTAACTTCTGTTCCAACACATTTTCACTGAACTTTAATAAACTTTTAGATCTCTTCGAGAACGCACAGATAATGGTTGGCGGCATAAAAAATGTTAAGTAAAATTTGAGAACAAAGCTTCGATGAAAATAACTTTAATTTTGAGATGAGATCAAGACGATTTGCCCTGCCTCCAGTGCAGCACACAGCTACAGTCTCAACACGCCTTCGCTAATTAAGGAACTTAATTCGATCATGGGATGTTAGAAAACAAATGAAAACTTGTTCAGTTTACAGCTCTATTGGCTTATTCCTAATTTCATAAGCCTAAACCACACACTTGACCATCATATAAAATTTGTTCGTTATAAACGTTAAACTAAGCGGTATAATAAAATTAACATAAAATGCTTCCAAATAATTGCACCAAAATGCATAAAATCGATCGACCTTTAAGAAATAAATGAAAATATCAAGCATAAAATACAAAATGCTTTTAAATAATTGCACCAAAAATGCATAAAATCAATCGGCCTCTAAGAAACAAGTAAAAATAATAACGGACAAAATTGCTCATACAGAAGTGAGTATCAGTCAAACAAAATCTGAACTCATTCCGACACGGCAGTGGGCACCCACGAGGGAAGTGACCACACTGCAGCAGCCAGCGGAGGCCACCAATCACAGGCGCCGGTGAGGTCGTGGCGGCCTCCCATTGGCCGCAGTAAAATGGTGAGCTCATGACAGCCATCCTCACAAAACTTAAATTTTATAAAAATTAAATTGCGATTTCTAAAAATTTTTGTTCATTGCAAATCGATGTAAATCGTCCTAAATGTGACAAAAAAACTGCACCAGAGAACTAGAGAGCTTAATGTTATAAAGCTTTTCCGGCCAATACTTCTCTTACAAAAATGAAACATGAAGAAGAGTAATGGGTGAGCACGAGGAGAAATCTGAGATTCCCCTTAAAAATGACAACAGACA
Organism: Platorchestia sp. MABIK; assembly: GCA_014220935.1. Classification (NCBI taxonomy): domain Eukaryota; kingdom Metazoa; phylum Arthropoda; class Malacostraca; order Amphipoda; family Talitridae; genus Platorchestia; species Platorchestia sp. MABIK. The sequence continues at coordinate 58,301 of JACJUY010002972.1, read as the reverse complement.
GCGAGGCTAAAACCTCATTTGAGGGCACACCAAACAATAAGAATCAACATCCTTGATGCTTCAAAAGTGTTGGCAAATATTCGTTCCAAATTAATCCATAAAAACGAATCAAATTAGTCGATCAAAACGAATCGAATTCGTAAAAACTATAAAGCTTCAAAGGCAATTTTACAAATAACCAATAAAAACCCTGAAGCAGAACCGTGAAAGCGCGTTAGCTTCGATACAAAATTTAGAGGAAGCGCAGATTGCAATGTCCAGTTTTTGAAGAGCAGATCAGCAGTGGAGGTCCGTGTCCAGGACCACAACTTTTGCACAAGAATATTTCCATGTTAGCGACACCAGACCAGCGACGGGGTCACTCCATGCAGCGGTGAGGACGCTGAGCAGGTCTGGGTCTCTACCTTATGGACCACAAAAAAGTAAACCCAACTTTAAATGCTAATAACTTTAGATTAAGATATTTCAGTTTCATTTGTTGCATTACACACAGATATATGTATGTATCCTGACTACAAAGCTTTAGGTCTGAGTTTAAATAAGGCCCAAGGCAGCAATTGAATTTGAAATTTCTTAAGCCAAAGTTATTAACATTTAAAGTTGGGTTTACTTTTTTATGGACCATACGGTATATCGTGACAACAATTACAGCGGCGTGTGGGGCGTGAGTGCTGGACAGCGTCTGTTGCCTTCACGTTAACTTCAATGGCGCTCTGTACCGAGCTCCTCATCCCGGCCCGGAGCACAAAAGAGGACGCTGCATTCTGCTTATAATCAAACAACTGCCAGCAATGAAGTGTAGAAATCGTATGAATAAATTCGTTGTGTTTTCTTCTCAGTAAGGGAATGGACGACAAAATCAATGCAAAATGGCATGGAAGTACGCATCCAATAGACAACATAAGGCGAAATTAGTTAACAAATGTTCAGTCCGTCCAGGAAGAATTCACCCTTAGAGCGGCAATGAGTTAATCTACTAAATATTCAGGCGAACACTTGTTGGGGCTCAGCTCGGTACTGCCCGTGACGGAGGGGGGAGGGAGTTATTAGTGACCTGGCTGCTGCTGGGGCACTTGTTGGGGAATCTGTTGCTGCTGCTGTTGTTGTTGTTGTTGGGGAATCTGTTGTTGTTGGGGTGCTTGCTGCTGCTGTTGTTGAGGTGCTTGCTGCTGTTGTTGCTGTTGAGGAATCTGCTGTTGTTGTTGGGGTACTTGCTGCTGTTGTTGAGGAATCTGTTGTTGCTGGGGAATCTGCTGCTGTTGTTGTTGTTGTTGTTGGGGTACTTGCTGCTGATGTTGTTGTTGTTGGGGTACTTGCTGCTGTTGTTGAGGTACTTGTTGTTGTTGTTGCTGTTGTTGAGAAATCTGTTGTTGTTGCTGGGGTATCTGCTGTTGTTGAGGAATCTGTTGCTGGTGAATTTGCTGTTGTTGATTTATCTGCTGTTGCTGCTGAAAATTCTGCTGCTGCTGCCAGTTCTGTTGCTGTTGTTGCTGCTGATACAGTTGCTGTTGCTGCTGCTGATACATCTGCTGCTGCTGCAGCGCTTCATGCCCCGAGATGGGCTGCCCGTTGTAGACAGGGGGGTTCTGCAAACCAAAGTATATATATGAAGGTTCATTAAACATCACATTACATCAAGCTATGAATTCTACAAACATTCATATTTGCTGCTTCCTCTAATAAGAATAAACCCAAAATTGTTCAGTGTAAAGTCAGAAAATATGGCAGAGACTGCACAAAATGCAGTTTTTTCTCATCGACAAACATTTCCAGGCTTCAATGTTCGGATTGATGATCAATTCAACAGCATAGGCTTCAAAATTGGTATTAGCAATGAACACGATACTCTATGTGTTATTTTTCTCATGATCAATGACAAGTCGGGTCAGCTCGATGTCCCACAGCACTCGGAAGGCTCCAACACTGCGCCGCCCACGCTAGGCTTTTAGAAACGTCCGCCTGTCAGATGCAACATGGAGCTCAAACTCCTGGTCTCTTTGGTGCAGGTGTGAGCTACGCAGCATGCGGACTACACACAAAAGTAACACGCGACACACAAAAGCAACACAGCAAATGCGAGACACGCAGAATGCTTCACTAGAAATGTTAGGCACAACACGTCATGCAGCAGGCGCAAGCAAAACAAAACGTAGCGCATGTGTAAGCTGGTCAACAAAGTCACAATATTTCTAACACACCAGCAAACTTTTCAACTGATCACACTGTGGAAAGAAATACAAGTGAACACAGGCCGCCACGCCGAGCACTGTCTCTGGGCTCCATGCTGCGATGGTGTCTCAGACTTGCGTTGAAACACCATCAACTCGTCACAAGTTCTCCTTGCGCGAGGTCAAGAATTGTTTTGTTATTGCTCTATTAGTTGGTTTAGGTCTCCCTGCAGTACGACAGACATGGGGAATGAAGAGGCAATGGTTTTACCGGACTATGAATGCACAGACGTGCTGCTGTTATTCAAATGATTTGAAGTAGAGAGCGCACACGCCGGTGTTTACAGAGAGGAAGGTAGAGGAAACAAGGTAAAGTCATTTCTATGGGGGGAAAATACACCTTCTCTTTTCGGCTAGCCAATAGAACGGCTTCATTTCAAACTAACTTTATGACGTCACCATTGCGACATTTCTTTGGGCCAATAGTGGTGCCAGATTTGGAGTAGCAGTGTTGCCAGATGCAATATGAGCGCAGCTATTGGTTCGTTGCCATGACGTCAGCATTGCCACGCGGGTGACGAAAAAAGACTGGCTTGACCCTACCTTGTTTCTTTTACCGTGGCGCGCGTACGTACCTGTGCCACGCGTTGGATCGGAGGTACTTGGCCAGCATGCATGGGTACTTGCACCACTGGGGCGTGCCCCACCTCAGGGTACTGGTCAGGGTGCGGGGCCTGGTACTGCTGGTACTGGTTAGGGTGCATCTGGTACTGGAGCTGGTCGGGGTGGGGGAGGGGGATGGCGTTGGGGGGCACGTGGATCTAAAAAAAAATTCCCAGTCGGTCCAAGCAAAAGCAAAAATAATACATGCGCCACTCATTTATGAGAAAGCAATCAAAGCAGGGAGACAAGCACGAAAAAAAAAGCAAGTAAAATCAAGTAGCTTGATAATCAAGTAAAATGTAAATCAAGTAGAAAGTAAATTCAAGTAGAAAGTAAAATCAAGTAGCTTGATAACCAAGTAGCTTGATAACCGAGTAGCTTGATAATCAAGTAAAAAGTAACATCAAGATAGCAAGAGAAGTAAAAATTACAATCACAAACCACACATGCAAATTCAAGGTGTAGCACAATTTACACGCGTTGCAATAAACACTTACTACATTTTCAGAACACATCAGTGCAAGGTAAAACTTTGGCAAATCATTACACATACAAAAATTCTAATGAAAACAACATTATAACACAAAAAAATTCTAATGAAATAAATAAAAAATCCCATCAACATAGAAGGTATCGTGACACACAAAGCAGAAGCCTGTATCACAGCCACCTTGTGCTGCCCCGTCCTGACCCTGCGACCCCGGTGCTCTGTTCACACACAGGTGCGTGCTGCTGCTGCATTATGCAATACTTGTATGGTGTCCTTGCACTCTTAACCTCATGGCAGAGAGGCTGGTGTTAGTTCACGATGACGTCTATTATTGCTTCATTTAGCATTAGCTCAAAAAGAGGGCACTTCATGCGCTTGAAACTTTATCAATTAAGAGGGACAATTATCAATGCTATTTGTACCACACCACACCAGCAATACCAAAACACATTTAAAATAATCTACGCAATAACCACATTAAACTTGACATAAAATCTTTTAACATAACAAACACAAGAGCGTCAACGCATGGCAGTTCTTACCAACCACACAAATTAGCTGTAAGATTTTCTACTTAGATTCAACCTAATCACACATGCAAGATGCATTCATCAAAGATGAATGCATCAATAAATGAAACAATGTTATATCTTGCACATGCGCCACAGCTGAACAAATTACAACACATTCACGTTGTTATTATGGAACCAAAGAAGCAGTAAACACGGTGAATAACCACAAAAAACAATGCTGATCTTCAAAGAAAAAACTTGCAATGCGCCTCAGCCAAACACACATATAAGTAGTTATAATGGAACCAAAGAAGCATTTCACACAGTGACCAAACCACAAGAACAATACAGATTTACAGCTAAAACTAGTACTAGCACTCACCCCGGCCGCCTGTAGCTCAAGGAGCCGCTGCTGCTGGTACTGCTCGTACTCCTGCTGGGAGTAGAGCTCCTGCTCGTCCAGCGTCTGCCAGCCCTCGTCTCGCTCGAACTCGTTGCGCCGAGTTTGCTCCAGGAACTCCTCGAAGCTGAAGGCAAAAAGTGTCAGCAATGTTGCACTCAAATACTCGCTGGGCATGAAAACACTCTACACGTGTGAAAGCAATTGATAAGCACAATGTGACGGCATGTGAGTCAGACAATGCAGACAAATGACAGACCTCATGCGGCCGACACGCCTCACCTGATGAGATCGTCATCATTGGTATCAGCCTCATCAAAGCCTCACCTGATGAGATCGTCATCATTGGCATCAGCCTCATCAAAGCCTCACCTGATGAGATCGTCATCATTGGCATCAGCCTCAGCAAAGCCTCACCTGATGAGATCGTCATCATTGGCATCAGCCTTAGCAAAGTCTCACCTGATGAGATCGTCATCACTGGCATCAGCCTCACCTGATGAGATCATCATCGTTGGCATCAGCCTCAGCAAAGATGTGCTCCCTCATGCGCTCCATCTCCTCGTCACGCTCCATGAGGTCGTCCTCGGTCGCATTAGGGTCGTAGGCCTTCTCCAGCTCCTTGAGGAACAGCGCCTTCACTTCGTTCTCGTCCCAGTGCCCGTTGCCGTCCAGATCTGGCAGGGCAGGGCAACATCAGCTGGCTGCTCAACTCAACGGCAGGGTGGTACACGTCTGCGAGTCTCATACACTTGTAGGGTGCAAATGGCGTCAAATAGTATTGGTTCTAAATTGTAGGATTAATATATGATTTTATCACATACTGGCTAATTATGTTGACTCGTAAATAAAAAACTGCTATCAATTTGTATTTGGTATTGATCAAGAAAAAAAACACCTCAAAAAGTTTTCCAGCTTTGGCCAAAAGTTGCAGAACACAAAACGCTGCACAAAATAGCATAAGAAGATAAATACTAGCGCAGAGAAAATGAACACCTACAGAGCTGAAGTGAGATGCCGCATCGTCTCTACAGATATCCAATATCTTAATGAATTGTGGATTTATTTCAGTTTTTTGTCCCACAGAAGACATTTAAGATACAAAGCAGACAACATAAATGGAAGCAAGGGGAGGCAGGTGACACTCACCGTGGAGGTGGAAGAAAGTCTTCGGGTTGAACTCTTCCTTGTTCATGTGGTCCTCCTCCTCCCAGACCTGCGGGCAGGGGGCGGCGTTACTGTCAGGCCACTCACAGACAACCGCACAACTAACACTTCGAAGATACAAGCAAGAACTTGCTCTTTAAATTTTAATTAAAGCACACTGGTTAAACATCGAATATAATTTACAACTGAACAAATTATAATTAACGCGACTAAATTTCCACAACACAAGCAAAAACTTACAGATAACTCTTAATCAAGACACACTGGGTAAACATCAAATGTACACAATCAACCTTCAAAAGAGCCTGAATTTCTATACAGAGTAGGATAAGCAGGTGGCCACTTAAATAGGTCACAAATTATTTGGATGCTTATGGATTACTTTTATTTTATTTTATATAATGGGAAATCCATTCAATCATTTTTCAATCCTTTCAATTTGAGCCAAACGTGGATAAAAATTTTCCCATGCTAACTGCGGGTAGAAAATAGGAAAGAATGCCCTTCTCTCACAGCTGCACTGCGCTGCACTTGAGATACATAAATGCCGGTACACGAACGCTCAGTGTGTACTGTATAATGAGGAGTGGCTGCTCAACACAAGTGAAGTTTGCACTCAATATTGTCAAAACTCCACAAGTTGCTACAGCATCCCACAAGAAACACAATAACGTGAGCCCAGGCCGCTGACAATAACACAAGTGCGGCAATAAACACGACCTCCTCGAGCTGCTGCTTGCTGCCAGGATGATGCAGTTTGGGGTGATCCTTGTGCTTCTTCATCTGCGCCTCGTGCTCCTCCTCGGCCTTCTTGCGCTCCTCGGGCGACATCTGCGCCAGCTTCTGCTTGTACTCGAACTCCTTCTCCATCTCGTAGCGGGAGAAGTCCTTCTTCCGCTGCTCGTCCATCTTCTCCAGGTCATTTGAGGTCTGGAATTACAACAATCAGTCTGTGGGCATCCCGTGGGGTGCTGCAAAGGCTGCTCTTATATACTGACACTATCATTTCATAACGCAAAGTGTTACTTGCTTGTTGTATGTATCAGCATTTAATCTAAATACTCTGAAGATGTTCTTAAAAGCATTCCTGACATGCTAGTAAACGAGTAAATGTAAACATTACCATACAATTTTAGTGACACATTTCCAGTACAACAATGATTACTGTAGAGAAGAGAGCTTACCATTTGTAGAAGAATTATGACTTGCTTAAATAGCACTTGAGAGAATGAGCCTGTAATATTTATTTGCAGCAGAAGTTAAGCAAGAACTGCTCACACTAGCAATCAAATTTACAAATACAAATAGCAATAGCAATTTATAACTACCAATAGCAAAGCCTCAGAGCTTCAAAATCACAAATCTATAACACTGAAATCCACGTTAACAATCAGGTACTTGGACGTTGCAGCCACTAACTAAATTGCTGGTTACGTTTTGATGGAAATGGAAATACAAATGCTATGTGAAACAGAACTGCCATCACAAACAGAAAATAGAACACACAGAGATGACTTGAAACAGAACTGCCATCACAAACAGAAAATAGAACACACAGAGATGACTTGAAACAAAACTGCCCTCAAAAACAGCAAATAGAGCACACAGAGGTGACATGCCACACACCTGCTTGATGAGCTTCCTGAGATCCTCGACCTCGAAACGAGTCGGGTTTTTGTGGTCGAGGTGCACGGGGATTTTGAGGTTCCTGTGGTCCAGCCCATTGCTCAGCTCGTTTGCCTGCCAGATTAGATTAGATGTTAGTTCAAGTCTCCCTAACCATAAAAATTACATTCCAAAGAGAGGAAGGAGGAAGACACCAATTAGTATGGAGATAAGGGAATGAAGAATCTATTCAGAAGGGGCATAGAAACAGTGAGTTGAGAAAGAATTTTAGGAACAATATAAAAGTTGAAGATAGTAGGTGCTGAAAAACAGGACAGCAGTGAAACAAAAAAGGTCAAAAGGTTAGGCAAAAAGAAGGCCTACCTAACAAAAAAAGGTTAGGCAAAAAGAAGGCCACCTAACTCTCAGTTTGGGCATTCACACGTTTTCCCCCTGGGAGTGCTCATTCCCATTGATACAATTGTTGATTTGCCTGCCACAAATTAGTTGCATTAGCTGAACTAATGCATCTTCAATAGCAAACTCACACAAAAATTGTCAAGTTGCAAACCATTTCATCCCTACATGGTCTCTTCCAACACATATCTTCTTTAACAGATTGCATGTGACCTCACTTGCACAGCCAACTGTGTATTTTCCTACTTCTCAATCTTACAAAATCATTCCAGTTTTCCAAAAAATAAAATATCTGATAATCATTTACTAAAACACAATGAATTTATAAAATTCTGTATCACTGTTATCCTTTGAAATGTGGCATTGTATTTTATAGATTACCAGTGATTAAGAATTTTATTGGGAGATCGTGTTTTAGCAAAATGACTAAAACAGTTTTCTTTGCATTTTACTTCATGAAAAACTAGAATAACTCCAAATTTCTGATCAATTTAAAATACTATGCATAATGATTAAATAGTTTTGTAGTACTGATTGTTAAACAATTTTCCTGAAGGGAGTATATGTTTATTGACTTACACGCTAGTCAGCCATTTGTGTTTCAAAACACTTAAGAACAATAAAATTTCTTCCAGAACAACAGACAAAGGATGGACCTGAGGCTGGAAGTAGAAATAAAGAAGGTTGTGTTATTTTTTTGTTTTTCATTCAAGATCTCTTAAAGGTGAATTCATGTGATGTTTACAGCTTCTCCTACACTGCAGTTGTTTATCGTGCCCCACCAGACTAGATGTGAGCTCACCTGCACAGCTAAGTGACGGATCCTCTCCAGTTCTCTGCGTTTGAGTTCATCCAGCTTTGTGCGGATATTGTGATCGACAAAATGAAGCTCCCGTGCTATCTTGCCAGACTGTAATTCAATAAATAAAGTCACTAAGTTTTCAAGAATTCTCAACATAAAACTGCAAACATTTCATCATTTATTAATATCCTTCAGTTTACACACTAAAATTGAAAGTCATACAACTTAGGCAGATATTTAGATAAATGTTTAATATAGGTGCATGCTACAGAAAAATACACAAATTCATACTCAAGTCTATATATTCATCATACTTTTATGCTGTAATTTATGTGAACTTTATTGGTCTTGTAAAGCTGCATGTAAGTGCAATTTGAAAATGGTTACCTACACCAAATATTTCACATAATACACAAGTGCAAAACCATCAGCAATTACCTACCAATGAATAATAATAAGGTAAATATACAACACAAACTTATACTCACATAATTCAGCGGTAAGTTAATGAAAGTGTAACCAAAGAAATTATAGGCTAACATAAGTCCTTTGCTCAGAATACAAAATAAGATAGAAAGAAGTTTGTGGGAAGTAAATAACACACATAAAAGTTCAATTGTATGCTTCAAAACCCACCTTAATATCATCAGCTTCAGCCTCTTCAAGTTTCTTCCTGAAGTCTGGATCACTTTCTAGTGCTTGAATGACTTCTTTAAGATATCTTCCATACTCCAAGCTCAGCTCCTGGAATATTTATAAAAGGTATGTACATTTCATGTGAAGTACATACATCAAATGTGGCTAAATGTAAATAATCATCACAGCAAATAGTATTAACATATTGCGCACATTTGTGGGCCTTAAAATATTTTTGGACCTTTTACCATAACATCATACATATAGTTAATTTTTGGCCCTTGTTTATGATCTCTAAGAACATTGTAATTTTATTTTCTGACCTTTTATACACAGAGTTAATTGCCAGTACAGGTGATTGTAGGTAAAGCCTAGTTTGGTAAGAGAGAAGGCTACATTGACATCAATTAGAACAGTAAAGGATTTTGTTTGGATCTAAAACCAAAATTAGAGATCGTACCTGCAGGAGTGCACTAGAGTTAATTTTTCTGGTAGCTACTCAGATTAATTCCTTTATAAAGCTATCTAATTTGGTCTAACATCATTTTATAGCAAATATTTATTATTATCAATAACTCCTTCAGCTTACCATTACAATGCTCTATAATAATTATACAGCACATACAAATTCACTAAATAATAACCAAGACTGTAAAGCAAGCAGAGTTGAATTCTACAAGACAAAAATATTCCTGCGCATAGAGTTTTTTTTCTTTTTGTGAAGTATTATTTTCCTGTGTTTTCCCTGGCAAAAAAAAATGGTACTCACTAAGAAACAATTTTTTCCTTAACAGTTTTGACAATTTTTATTAGCTTTTTAGATTGCTATTTCTAACCTGGGCTCCTTTCTATCACGTAATAAATAAACAAATTTGAAGGTTTTAACATACACATTGAAAAATTGCTAAAAGAAAATTACTCAACTCACAATATCTAGCAACTAATAATGTAATATTTGCTACTGCACTATATTTTAAATACAGCAATCAAATGCAAAAAAGAAGCTCAATTTAAAAAGCTTAGAATTTTACCTCATCAAATAGATTACATAGAATATCTATTATCACATGCAGTATTTATTCAGCTAAGTCTTGCAAGAAGTTTGCGGATTACTTGCTAATTATGAAGGTCTTCAGTCTGTCAAAAATTTGGGCCCTTGAGTACTGTATTACCTATGCATTTCAACAATTTATTTATGGTACAAAATTTTGAACACATTTAAAATTCTTCTGCAATATTTAAGGATTCATGTTACTCACCCAATCTTGCAGAACAGGAGGCTCATCCTTTAATGCTTCCTTCTGTTGTTCAGGCGTTAGTTCTGGCTGCTTATCTTTAACAGGTAAGGCAATTGATAATGGAAACAAGGCTATTAGTCCAAGTATATAGTAATTCATGATTATCAGCCTTAGGCTAGTCTTGATCAATTTAAAATGATTGAGCTTGCTGTGTGAAAGTAACCCAATAAAAAATACCTAGGTATTCTGAAACGAAAAAGAATGTTATAAAGTAAGGAGAAAAAATATTATGTATCTGAAAATACAAGTAAGGAGTAAATATCAGTTACACACTCTTCTCGATCAACTCGAGCAAGCTCCAACGCGTTACGTGTAAGGAAACTATTGTTATACACGTCACTGCTCAGCTGATTTACCCTAAAATAGGATGTAAATATTTCAGTTTTCTTCGAAAATACCTTCCTTCCCCCTTCCTCTCTATTATTTTACATCCAAAAGTTGAAACAAATAACTTAAGAACACGAGTGAAGAAGTGTTTAGCGTAATATGGATACTAATAATATTTTCGAGTACGCATTCAATGAACGAATTTTTGTTGTTGTGTAAATCATTTTCAATTCTAGTACGATAAATGTCTCTTATCCATATTCAGTTAATTCCAAATTCCAATTAATCAAACCTAATAACCATTGAATGAATGATCATACTAAATTTGATATGTAAACCCATGCACTAATCCTGGCAGCACTTTTATTTTCAGGGTAATAAATTACTTTAAATTGCTATTGCGTCACGATTAGTGCTATTTTGACCAGTGACGTAATGATCATGAGGCACCGCTTTGCTTGAGGGTGTCGAGGGAACGCTTCCTGTTTCTGAAGGGCGATTTGTTTCATTTTTGTGCTTGTAGTTTTATAATGGTTGATGAACAGTTTATACTGCAGAAGTGCGCTATCTTTTATGAACAACTAAACGGCTGCGCTCTCTATTCTTTATAGTTTTTTAGAGCCCATAAAATAAGTAGAACTTACTGACGGCATCACAAAATGAGTGAAGCTCCGCTAAGACCTCCTCGTAAGAGCGATGATCCAACTGCTCCTCCAGCCGGCCTGAATGATGTGCAGAAATTCAAGTGGTTGTACAAAGAGGCTTATAACAAAGTTGACACTGCAATCTCTGTGATTTCTGAGAATAAGCATGAGGAGGTAATTTAATTCATACCTTAACTGAAGTTAATTCTATAAAGCTATTGATGTTTGATACTAAATTATATGTAGCATTAAATAAAGCTGCTATTCTATATAGTAAAATGCCCCAATCCAAAATTTAGATTTTTATTGACTTATTTATGATTGCTGACTTCTATTTTGCAACTGTGTATTTGTTACTTATTACTTCTATGAGCACAAATTAAGTTGTTTTTTGAATACTAAAACAACAAAAAGTTGGGTCAATATTGATTTTAGGCCTTTCACGGAAATTAATAATTCCATTCCGAACAATCACTAAAGGAACCCATTTAAAAACGTTTTACATAAATGACATTCTGCTCGCCGATGCTTAATTTTCGAATTATTCAACTTTGAAGTTATAGGAACATCGTATATAAAAGTGAAGGAACTGACAAGTAAATATGCAGTAATACGGTATTGACGTATCGATGGGTGAGGTTGGGTAGATTATGTTCGGTTAGTTAAATAAACTTACCTAAAATAACATAAATAAACCTAAAATAGCTTATCTTTACTTACCCAAACCGACGCAATTTTTTCCCGCGCAAAAAGTGGGCGTGTCCCGCCAAGAATGTGGGCGTGACCCAACGATGCGGCGACTAAGCAACCGACCATATAATGTTATTTCTATCTGAACATAATTATTGTTACATCTCGAAAATAACGCATCAGCGAGCAGAATGTCATTCGTGTAAAACCTTTTTAAATGTGTTCCTGTAGTGATTGTTCGGAACAGAATGTTTAATTTCCGTGAAAGGCCTAAAATCAATATTGACCAAAAGTTGCTGCGTTCTGTCTATATTATGTTATTCTTACCTGAACGTTATTAATGTTAAATGTTGAGAATTTGGCATCTGTAAGCAAAATGTCATGTAAAATATCTGAAGATGTATGCTATTACATATATATGGCAAAAATGTAAAAAAATCATGGAAAGCACTAAAGTAAATGTTTACCATTTGTTAGGATATTTAATATATATATGTACGTATTTTTAAAATTAATCCATGTCCTTGTAAATGTTTAAATTATAAATTTTGACAAATGTGCTTGCCAGTTTAATCAAATATCCTTTTTTATTATGTATTCATATCACAAGTGATGATTTGAATGTTGCCCTTCCACTACATTCTCTCAAGTATGTGAGAAAAACCAAAGAACATGAGTAATTATGTACGAATGAAAAAACTATAAAGCTTACTTGAAGATATGACAGTGCAACTGCAGAATGACATTGTGCTTTATTTTATATTAGGAAACTTACTTCATTTTTATTTTATTAGCAGGGTTACTTTTCCTTATGAACTTTTTGGTATGGTGTGATGCAAATAAATCTGACGTGTAATTCTTAAATTATTCAAATGTGGCACTGCACAGCAGTTGTCTAGAGTATAATGCAACGTAAAACATCGTGTGTCTAGAAAATTTTATGCTCGAGTAAAATGTTTGCTATTCTTCAAATAGAACATTTTATTTATGGATCCAAGCACACTTCTATATTGAAATAGGAATGGTGGCTTAGTTTGCTTTGTGTACTTAACATGCAAATAATACTATTAATGTCACTACATGTAAGATACATTGGACTCTTACTGTATAGTTTATTTGTATATTGAATGCAATGCACTCCTACGTAATTTAAGAGGAACAGCATTGAAGCAATATACATGCATATGTATGTTATACAGTTAACTGTAAAATTTCATTGTAATTTGCATTTATTTACAAGGTTTGAATTGATTTGCAGGCTCAGCCTCTGTTGGAAGGAGGGCTGTCTCTCCTGAACCAGGCCATTGACGTGAGGGTCTCCAGCCTGGCTGTGGACGAGGACACGGGCAAGTCCTACATTGAGATGCAGACCAAAATGCGGTCCACAAGGTAATAATGATGTCTCAAAATATCTTGTGCTTATCAATTATTCCTGAGGTGCTCTTTTTTTGATGGTGTAAGAATAGGTGGGAATGTAGGTACTATAATTACAGTGTCATACAGCTATCGTCCATGTTAGTCGCGAGTGAGATGGTAGCACGCCTACCAGCACTTGGACTTGCCTTCCACATTTAGATATGTCATAATGCACGTTTGGATAAGGAAGTTATGTGGGCCTCACCATCACCAACTCCACTCAACGTTTGTAGCATGAGGGATGTTAGGTTATCTTGAAAAAAGGGTTCATTAGTTCAACCAGTTGCAGATCTCTTATTAGCATATTGGTTGTGATATGACCCACAGGTGCATCATGTCTTAAGTTTTTTCAAGTATGAAATGACGCATCGATTTGTCGTTGGAAAAAATTGTAGCAATCTTTTCAAATTAGTCATATTTGATATACCCAGTTAATGTTCGCTATTTATAAAATTTTTACCAACTTTGACTTTGAAGTTAAGTTGAATATTAAACCTCAGTTTAACCCATCACAGTCAATGTGTTGAAGTGTTTCATGGCCTTGAGTTAATTTCTCAACTTCCCTGTATTATGAGCCTCTAAAATGTGCAGGAAGAAAGTAGAGGAGCACCTGGCCACTAACAAGCTGTTCTCAGGAGCCACGGGACCTTCTGGCTATCCAGTGGTGGCCAAAGTTCCTCCAACTTCCCGTGGTGAGGGTGTGTGTGTACGTGCATTTGCTTCTTACTTGGTGCTAGGGCATTAACACATTACTTCCAATATGACCCACCGCTGGATCGTGCTTAGATTCTTCCTGCTGCAAAACAACCCATTTATGGGTCGTTTGAAAAATTCTAACAATCTTTTTTAAATTCATGGTGTTTAATGGGTCCAGTTAATGTTTGGTATTTATAAATTTGCTAATCACTTTTGACTTTAAATTTGAGTTGAATATTGAACTTCAGTTTTACTCATTGCAGTCAATATTTTAAAAAGAATGAGCAACTGTATAAGGTACAGTACTGCACTCACATATGATGGTCAGTCTTCTTATGAAGATATTCTGCTCATTTTTGTGCTTGGTTAAAAACCCTGATTCAGAAATATGTGTTTGCTTAAGAATTAGTAATTGAATGTGGCCTTCTGTGAGCATTTGAGATAAGAGTCAGAGTGAAATATTTGCACACTCGGATATTGACATATTCAGATATTTACAAACAGGTATTTGCGTGCTCAGATATTTGCACAGTGAGATATTTATAGGTAGCCTCAAAGTTTCATTTGAGGCAAAATGTTATGAAAACAACACTCAACTGATTGTGAGTGAAACTTTTATGTTAAGAAATTAAATTCCTAGCTTCTTATTTTCTATCTATGAGATTTGTTTTAGTTTTGACTTAGATTGTTCATGTGAATGTTGAGAGTAGTTGCCTCCTTAGTTGGAATTATTTATTTTAGTAGGTTAAACTTTGTTTAATTGCTACAGTCAGAATTTTATCAAATTGCACATCAGATAACCAAGAATTTGTGTAATTTAAGAAAGAACATTTTGTGTAGAAGGATGTCAGTCACAACAGCATACAAAGCTTCATGCTGCAAAGCATCAGCTGCCAGCTCACTACTGCCACATTTGAACATTTGTTCAAACAGTTGAAAATTTTGAAGTACATTTAATGTAGAAGGATGCCAGTGACGCCTGACCACAGAGCTTCACACTGCCAACACTACTGCAACATTCTCCCTCAGACGAGGTGCACTACCCGCAACTGCCGGGGGAGGAGATCACGCCCCGGGTGTCGTTCCCCCCCACCCCGTCACCTTCTGCGTCCGCCCCTGCCCAGCTCGGCCTCGGGGTGGCGGGGCTGAGCCCCATGGTCACCCCGCTCATGTCCCCCCAGGAGGGCACGCTGCTCTTCAAGATAGAGGATGGCGTCCAGATCTTTTTCATCTACCCTGACGGCCGCGTCACTAGCCCCTCCTACCCTTCCTTCCTCGAGATCGTCACGCTCCAGAGTGGGTCTTGTGCAGAGCTGGTCATGCTGCAGAGTGGGTTTTGGGCAGAGCTAGTCATGCTGCAGAGTGGATCTTGTGCAGAAGTAGTTATGCTGCAGAGGTGGTCAATGGTCATGCTGCAATGTGTAGGGTTGAGGGGATTACTGTATAATGTGCAGAGTTGGCAGCGCTGCACAGTGGATGATGTGGTGTACTTGATGGTTCAAGAATTTGTGTGATGCTGGGTCTGTGGGTGTGGGGCAATATTCTTGCTTACCAAATACCTAATAAATTCTATTGAGGATAGAGGGAACACTCCCACATGACATTCACTAAACTAGTCTACAGCACCACAATTAACGTGATGATAAACAACAATACCTATTTTAGAAACACTACTCAATAGGAAATTCGGTGGTGATCTGCAATATTTATATTAGAAACAACTTGCAACTGAACAGGAATGGCAGCAAAAAACTCTACCAACTGGAAGAAAAGCGTGAGTCTGTTCAACTCCCAGGACTGGGTGTATTGCCCTACATTTACAAGTGACGCAACTACAGATTGTAATTCCCTTGTGTGAGAAAAAGAAAGTGCTACGCTAGAATAGGGGTGAGGCTAGGTAGTTTTCTGATGAGCCTTTATTGTTGTTCATGATTGAAAAAGGAATAAGTGTTGCTGCTGCAGAGGCATATAAGTTGCTGCAGTAGCTATGTTTGCTTTGTTTTGACGGAAGTTAGCACTGCTAGCAGCAATTGATTTACTTTACATGGCCTGTGAACTTCTCTGATTTCTGCACTGGGATCATTTATTGATGTGCAGTTTGGATGGCCTGTGAACTTCTCTCATGCCTGACAGAAGTCAGCACTGTTAGCAGCAACTTCTTGACTTTGGATCCCCTGTAAACATCTCCCATGTCAGCACTGTGATCATTTGTTCATGTGCTGTTTGGATGGCCAGTGAACTTCTTTCATGTCTGCATCGGGATCGTTTATTGATGTGCAGGTCCGTTGAACATCACAGGTGTGGAGGGGTCAGCGGGGGGCTTCCTGCAGGTGGGGGAGTGGAGCTACCCCCTCGTGCAGGCCACCTCCCCCGTCCTCCACTCCTCCTACGGCGCCTACATGTTCCCGGACTTCGGCAACCCTGTGCCTGGTGAGCTGCATGTGTGTGTGTGCGCGCGTCGGGTCCTGCGTTACGGTTGCTGACTCTACGCAGCCTGCTAAATTCTGAGCTTAATTGCCAAATTATTTCTCTCAGGCCGAAACAATTAATTTTTTTATCCATTGGAATTAGCATTACTATGGGAAAGATGCGAGATCCTGAGCTGAAAGTTAGGTGGGCCTTCATTTGTTGAAACAGAAATGGCTTTTCTTTTGTTATGAGCCTTATTTATTGTGTTTTAGAGCATAGATTCCTTGTTTTCTACAGTCCATGCTAAATGGCCCCTACTTTTTCGCCATCTTGAGATCACCTTTGTTGTGGCTAGGGAGTCTTAAAATAATATAATAATTGAATACTGATGGTGTTTGTGTTGCGACAGGCAGCCACGTGGGCATCATCATCCCTGACACGATCAGCAAAGAGCAGCGGGATCTCTTCGAGTCCATCCTCAACCAGATGACGTGCTACCACGCGCAGCCCCAGCAGGACAGCGGCCTCGTGAGTGCCTGTGTGGTGGGGCCTCGTGTTCTGGTGGTGAGGGCGGTGGCGGGCTCCTGTTGTGCAGCTCCCGCACCTGATCGTCTTGTGGGACCTGCCGCTGTTGCTTCTTGGGGCCAGTCTGCCACCCTTACTTGCTTCTTCTACTTTACCTGTCATCTTACCTGTCATCATTTCACAACTATTCATTGCCTTAACAATCTTTCATGTTCAACATCTAGGATTTGAGTGAGCTTCGTTGTTCAGTTTTCCTTGTTTGGTAGTTTAAGCGTAATTCTGTGTTATTGTTAGTTACTGAGTTATAAATTTCTTACTTCACTTGTGCAGGGGGCTGCTGCGGACGCTGCTTCAGCAGACACCGCCACTCCTGGGCAGTCGAAGTCGGAACGTATCGCGTCAGGGCTCGTGGCTGGTGAGTGGGATTAATTTTTGGGAATACCGAGTTAATCGCCAGGTTAGGGCTACTGCGGGCTGTGGGTGAAGTAATCTCAGCGTATTATGGTGGGTGTCACTCGGCTACACCTGCTTGAGTTCTTATCTAAAATTGCTGCAACCTGCCTACACTTGAAGCAGATGGTATGGTGACTTGAACTGTGCCCTGGCCTCCCTCACCTGCATGATATGAGCACGCCAGCGAACTGCTCCCACGCTTGTGGCACACTTCCGTTTGTAGTGAGCACACACCACGGTAGAAGAAACAAGGCAGGGTCAAACCAGTCTTTTTTTTCCGTTGACCGTGTGGCAATGCTGACCTTATGGCGACGAACCAATAGCAGTGCTCATATTACATCTGGCAACACTGCTAGCCCCAAATCTGGCACCACTATTGGCCTAACGACATGTCGCAATGGTGACGTCATAAAGTTTGTTTGAAATGAAGCCGTTCTATTGGCTAGCCGAACAGAAGGTGTATTTTCCCCCATAGAAATGACTCTACCTTGTTTCCTCTACTGTGACACACATCTTAGTGTTGCCAGCCGCTGCTCAGTATTAGAAGCTATGTCAAGTGTTGCCTTGTACAGAATTAATGATTATAAGTAGCAAGCCTCCCTAACAACCACAGAGGTGTGAAAAATTTAAGTTGCGCTTTGTAAATACTTGCAGGTTCGGAATTATTTGAGACAAACTTCCCTCCAGAGTACCGTTCAGGTTAATTACGCATGGTTCTACTCTTACTCTATGGAGGGGTTCCCAAAAATAGTTAGTTTATAAGTCACAGAGGCTTGTAAGTGAGAGTATGTTGTGAGGAGCTTGAAAAATGAAATTCTAATAGGTTCAATTTTTAGAAATGCAGAGGTTATTGTGAGGTAAGTGTGGACAATAGGGGTTAAAAAACCGCCCATCTTCTGCTGTGCATGCGTGGAGGTGACGGCGGAATGACTGCCGGACAAGTGTGACAGCACCTGAAGTTTCAGCAACCCTACACAGGCATCGAATCGAACTGGTGTTTCATCCACTAAACTCTTCAGGTGTCCCCAAAGGTGGAAGTCAACGGCGTCGCGTCAGGAGACCTGCAGGGCGAGGAGACGAGTTCGCCACCACCTATCTAGCAAGCTGGATACCGATACCTAAACATCTGAAGTCTCGCTAACTTTTATACTAATCATTTTTTGACACCTCCCCGTTGAGTGAATAGTGCTTATTTATTCTGGAGGAACCTTATGTTAAAATTTCTTCACAGAACTCTGATACAATGCTAAAAAATGTGTATATTTTTACATTTTCACACTATAATTTGCACGTTGTTTTCTACAAAGCATCGTGTGCATGCATTTTTAATGGTCACCTCTAATCGCTCAGAGACCGGTTCTGGAGCCTTGATCTTGTTTTCTTTACTTATCAACATCATTAAGCTCTGTCCCACGCTTGAAGAAGTACGATGTTAGTGCTCCTTTACTCACGAGTGCGGAAGTGGAGCTAACCCGGCAATGAGCCTCGATGATCTGTCATTTTGCTGCACTCCGCGAGAGACCATTTTTATCATCCAATCCTCAAACACAAGGACTCAGAACTGTAATTTTGAGCTGTAGTGTGGTGCATGCTTCAGTATTGGTGCTGCAGTGGCCGGGCAATGGAGGACACAGAGGCGACTGAGCTGACGGTGGCCACAGCACCGCCGGCATGGAGGGTGAGGTGCTGCGTCCTGCCTCCGCCATGTTCACAACGCTTTCTCTTCTGCCCCTCACTATCGGCAGTGTGGTGATCTGCTTCTCACTGTCGGCATTGTGGTTGTCCTGTTCTGCCCCTTACTATCGGCATTGTGATTATCTGCTTGTGCGATTGTCCTCAGCCGCACCACTTGTATGTTCTTGCCTACCCGTACTTGCGATTCGTAAATTGCTGTACTAGTTTTGTTGCGCCTTTTATCCGTCATTGACTCGTGTCGTACTCGCGTTTCTTCACCCACATAGCGGCCTCATTCGTGCTGTGGTTGCAACAGCTATGCCGTGTGACAACATTGAGCTGCACGAGCATGAAGTTCTAATGGGCTTGATTTTTAGAACTATTGAGTTTATCGCTATGTTAGTGGGCACAATTGCAGTTGAAAATTCTGTCCATCGGCTGCCAGGAGGAAACATATGAGTGTGCAGATATTCTGTGCGCTGCACAGCTCCGCCATCACTGCTTGCTGAACTCTGCCTGGCTCCCCCCGGTGGGGGCGGGGTGTGTTGTAGTGCCATGCCGTTAAGTGGACATGAACCATTGTGTTCTTCTTCTCATGATGTGTTTTAATACTTACCATTCATGATACATTTTAATACTTCCATCATTCATTCTTAGTCATCCTTAGTAACCAAGGATGAAGGATTGTTGTTGCTGTCGGCTGCCCTCCCGTGAGGAGGAAAAGCCTGGTATTTGTATGTACCATTCATTGTACTTTGATCTATTATTTTAGAGACATAATGATTTGTGGTTTGAACTAATGGTAAAGCTGAACTCCAAAACGATTTTTAAGTGAAGATGATTAATTTCTTCGGATTTTTTTTCATTTTTAAGTTTCTGATAAGCGGAGCACTCAACGGAGGTATGTCCTGCTGGGGAGAGCGTTGCACATCCGTAACTGCTCTTCTTACTCTGGGCTGTGCTGTGTCTTGTACTTATACTTGACACCCTAATTCAGAAACATATGTTGACTCGTTAAGGATGCTTTATTCCAATCAATCAAGCCTGATACATATCACCTTCTACTTTGGTTTTTCAAATGCCTGATAACTAACACCAGGACGCAATGACCCCCTGGCAAGCCAGTACCCATTTCCTACACCTGGGTAGAGTGGGGAATTGTGGCTGAGTTCTCCCTCTTCCCAACGGGGAGAAATCACCGCGCAGCGCCGGGATTTGAACTGCCGACATCTTCTCGTGGAGGGCGCGTTCTTAACCACTCGGCCACGGTGCCCGTAAATATTGTTCCCTATTGAAATTGATGTGTTTCTCTTCTATGGCGTGTGGGCTTCTTGGAATTTGAGTGACGTCTCGAAACTAATGTGGTCAACTTGCTTTTGCAGGTGAAACGTGGAGTTGTGTATTCAGTTATTTACGTGACATTGTTTCTGTGTGTTTTATATGGGTTCTGAAGAGTTTGTATGTGATTAATTTTGATTTCGTTTTTGTGTGCAATTGTGTGTGTATTCATGTTTGATGGCACCATAATTGTTTTTCTATTGAATGTGATATGTTCACCAATGTATGAGGACAAGGAAAATTTTCTTGCAATTGTATGCATGTTACGCTGTGTGCGTGACATTGTGTCATTCGTGTCTAATTATATTCATTATTATGCTGTACTCATGAGTGGTCATTGATATAATGAGTTTTGTGAGTTGATTTCAACTATAGCGTACACTGACTGGGTGCTACTTGTAATATTGCTGCCTTCCTCCAGTGAACGATATGTTGTGTGTGTGACACCCATATGCTGAGCATGTTTTTTTTATTTACCACAGGCAGCACAGCAATAGATTGTTTCTCAAGTCTAGTCCAATGGGCACGTTTGAGTATAGCTACTTGTGGGCCTAGATCCGTTGTGTACTGCCTTTTGACAGCCTAGTACACAACTACTTTTTGTACAAGTGTACAAAAGGCAGCGTACTGCCTCTTTCCAAAACGTACTGCCTTTTGTACAAGCGCTTGTGTACTGCCTTTTGACCAGCGTGCAGAGTACATCGCCTTCCCTGTCACCCCCAGGAGCGGAGCGGGTGTCGAGCACGCTGGTGTGGGGGGCCAACAAGATGAGCGAGCTGCTGGCGCAGGGGTCGGAGCGGCTGCAGCAGAGCGGACCCCCCGCCGGGTCAGACCCCGCAGTCCAGCCCACCAAGATAGACCCCAAACTCCATACCACAGCCAAGGCCGCCAGGGTCGTCAGCGGCAAGGCTGTGCAAGTCAGCAGCTACATACGTGAGTGTCTCCTTCTTCTGACTCCCTCTCATTTAG